>PISX010029633.1:0-19800 GCA_004024625.1 Mellivora capensis
CTGTACCCCAATGTTTATAGCAGCAATGGCCACGGTCGCCAAACTGTGGAAAGAACCAAGATGCCCTTCAACAGACGAATGGATAAAGAAGATGTGGTCCATATACACTATGGAGTATTATGCCTCCATCAGAAAGGATGAATACCCGACTTTTGTAGCAACATGGACGGGACTGGAAGAGATTATGCTGAGTGAAAAAGTCAAGCAGAGAGAGTCAATTATCATATGGTTTCACTTATTTGTGGAGCATAACAAATAACACGGAGGACATGGGGAGATGGAGAGGAGAAGGGAGTTGAGGGAAATTGCGGGGGAGATGAACCATGAGACACTATGGACTCTGAAAAATAACCTGAGGGTTTTGAAGGGGCGGGGGGTGGGAGGTTGGGGGAGCCTGGTGGTGGGTATTGTGGAGGGCACGCATTGCATGGAGCACTGGGTGTGGTGTAAAACTATGAATTCTGTTACGCTGAAAAGAAATAAAAAATAATTTTTAAAAAAAGCTGTATTCTGCAGAGGGAAAAAGAAACAAAAATCAAATTTTCAAATTTCCTCATTCTCTTCTTCAGCATCTTGATTGTGTGTGTGTGTGTGTGTGTGTGTGTGTACTGTTTTCAGTTTCTACTTACTAATGAGAGCAAGATGACATTTGCCATGATCTCCCATCTTCTTTCATAATCTTTGGTATTTTTACCTTCTGCACTAGACTTTCCTTCACCTCCATGTATTCTAGCTAGCTAAATTAATCTCTCTTCTGGTCTATCAAAATAGCTTCCTAACTAGTCGTTCTGCCATTGCAGCTTACTTTGTGTGTTAAAATATTTCCAAAATAAAAATGATTAATTATATACATTTCCTCATTAAAAAGATTTTTTGGGGACGCCTGGGTGGCTCAGTTGGTTGGACGACTGCCTTCGGCTCAGGTCATGATCCCGGAGACCCGGGATCGAGTCCCGCATCAGGCTCCCAGCTCCACGGGGAGTCTGCTTCTCCCTCTGATCTTCTCCTCGCTCATGCTCTCTCACTGCCTCTCTCTCAAATAAATAAATAAAATCTTAAAAAAAAAAAATTTTTTTGGTTCTCCAATGACCACAGTATTATGTCCAAAACACAAATGACATTGAAACCTCTCTTTCCAGATTGCCCACCTGTCTTTCTCAACCCATGCTCTGACAGGTAACTAACCATGGTTTCTGAATGAGTCCTGCACGTTTGTTGTTAGTTTTGTTTTGTTTTGTTTACTTGACCACATGGAGGTATACTAGGTACCCTTTAAAATCTCATCTCTAATGCCACTTCATCCGTGGCCATCATTCCTTCTGATACTCTGTAATAATTTTATATACTCTCTGCCAGCACACCTCACAATGTCCTGTACTATTCATTTACACATTGCTCTGTGCACCAGATTGTGTGATGGGTCCTCTGAACAATCTAATGGTCTATGACCCAGGTCTCATAGCTTATGGGTGTTATATATTTGTAGAATCAATGAAAGTATAAATACATTTTATAACATCTGTTAAATAAAATATACATGGGCAAATTATTTGTATATTACATATAATACTTCTAATATATTCATATAAAATATAAACATGTTGTATAAACATCATGAAAGATTTATAGCTTGTTATTTTGCCTAAATCCAAGCATAAAAAGAGGACTAGGAAAAATCACATGCTTCTTGGTTGATGAGGCGAAGTTGCATTATTCTAGACCCCTTGCCTTCAAAAATTTACATGCTGTGGACTCCTTTAACTTAGCTAACTAATATTTCCAGCACATCCTTGAGACAATTCTTAACACCAAAAGTATTACTGTCTTGGAAGCAATGGGAGAGAAAATATATGATTTTAATTTTCCACTTCAAGCAATAGGCAAGGAAAATGTTCATGGGTTTATTGTGGGTGAGGTAGGAAAACAAGGTAAACAAGTAAAGAAGCAGAGATATTTGTTGTGAGGTTTGTCATTTTAAAAAATGCCTACAAATACATGTACACAGCACATGTGCACATGCACACACGCCCCAAGCACAGAGAAGAGTTAAAAAACCTACCTGAATATAAGTTTCAGTCAAATGGATTTGGGGGTAGATAAAATATTCAGCTTTATTTTTATTTAGAGATAGTAAATGAACCATTACTTACTATTACTATCTTCCCCATCTCAATACAGGCTCAGCGAAGTCTTCTGATGCCACAGTGGTTCATGCGTTGCTAGCCACCACGGATTAAAAGGGATCATATGCAGGGCATGGCCTGAAACAATGTGAGGCAAAATCATTACTTTATAACAGCCATGATTCAGTCCCTCTGCACATATACTGTGAGCAAGGTTAACTGGGGACATTCATTTGTTACAGTGGCCATTCCTTGGAAAACTCAAGATGTTGTACCCATCTTAATATTCTTCCCTATGGGCAGAAGCAGTCTGTGCAGCTGAGTAGGACAAGGAAGCTTTAGGAAGAACGAAAGACTAATACATTTGTCTTTGAAGAAATTGTTGACAACTTCTCTCACATTACCACCTCATAGACTACATTCGTTTTAAATGAACTGCTTGACATTTTATCAAATGACAGTTTTCCTAAAGACTTATTATTCAGTATAGATAGAAATTTACTTTTCTGTCTGTCACCACAGTGATATTTATTTATGGAAAGTGGATGAAGTTTCTCAATTTCAATGAGTAAATTCTCAGTAGTAAACCTTGTCCTGTGTGTTTAAAAAAGTCCTTGAAAGTTTTCTTTGGAGTTAGTTGTGAACTGATTTGGTAAATTGTATTAATATTGTGTGATTATACTTCAGAGATTATTATAAAAATTATATTAATTCTCTCATTAAATAGAGATCAGCTTTCATATAAGCATGAATGATGGCATGTTAAATACATGCTCATGTTGACATTTACATTTGATGTTCTACCTCTCAATTGCTATATATATATATATATATATCCATAGAAGTAATCCATATCCATTACTTATACATGTATATAGGTAATCAATTGCTATATAATTAGTAAGCCAGGACTCTGAGCACAAATGTGGGAGGTCTGACAGAAGAGGTAAGCAGGACAGCCTGTTGTTAAACATTTGCTAGTATACCACTGAGTGTGTCCTATTGAAGAGTTTTCTCAAGTTGAGAATCACTCTATGCTATACCATATTATATTTTGTCACATTTTGTTACATGTTGTTTTAAACATACCATTTCAAATCTCACACACACACACACACACACACACACACACACACACACACACATTCTTAAGTATCATTAATAATCACTGTTTTGAAGGGTCAATGCCAGCAGCAACCTAGAAGAATTTCCTGAGCACCAGCCACATTATGGGCCTCAGAGACACACGTTTTGTTTTGTCCACAAGGATTTGATAGTTTAGTGAGCAACTGCAATTTACTTCAAGATTCTAATAAATTCCCTGGGTAAATATTTGGGGAAGGATGAGCTTTCTAAAATCGGAGATGTGCGTGAACATCAATCCATCCAAATCTCAAAAATGATGCCTAAACCAAATGTTTCCCTTTCAAGGGACTGAAGGGACTGACTCTAAACCTTCATTTGATTACCATAAGTCAGTGTTTTCTATTTGTTGACAGTAAATTGTTTTAGGGGCACCTGGTTGACTCAGTCGGTTAAGCATCCAACTCTTGACCTCAGGTTAGGTATTGATCTCAAGGTCATGATTTAAGCCCTGCATTGGGCTCCACATAGGACACGGAACTCACTTAAAACTAAATAAATAATATAATAATAGTAATAATACAGTTTTATAGTTACACATGCAATTTAGAAATAGTGTGTTAATATGTTTTAAAATTAGCTTTCATGGAAAGATCACCAAATAAATCTGAAAAACCTATACCACAGATACAACAAAATGGCATCACCTAGACTTCAGCAAAGAATAATTTTTAATAACAGCTATGCTTTTCAAGCAATATAAATCATTCAAGACATAATAAAAATGTTCAAGTAGTTCTGTTCCAATTCTCTTCAGTATTTTATAAACATGTTCTTAGCATTTTGTTTAATGCTTAAATGTTATATTATTTTAGAACAAATTAGGATTGAAAATACGATCAATTTCTTATAACATCTATATACCTTTTTTCTTGTAATTTTAATATAGTATTTTATCACATCTTATAAATTCATTTTAATTTTATGTTTAAAGATAGAGACAATAGGGGTGCCTGGGTGGCTCAGTGGGTTAAGCCTCTGCCTTTGGCTCAGGTCATGATCTCAGGGTCCTAGGATCAAGCCCCGCATCGGGCTCTCTGCTCAGCAGGGATCCTACTTCCCCCTCTCTCTCTGCCTGCCTCTCTGCCTACTTGTGATCTCTCTCTCTCTCTCTCTCTCTCTCAAATAAATAAATAAATAATCTTTAAAAAAAAGATAGAGACAATAGATCTGTCCTTTGACGTGGTGACAAAATAGCTTTGAACAAAGGATTAGAGGCTTAAGATCATTGGTTTTAAGCACTATTGTTCTGCATTACCAAGCACTTGAGAGCATTGATCTTGGGCACATAAGCCATTTATCTATCTGTTTATCTATCTATATCTATTTAAAATGTGTTTAGAATGGCATCTCAATAAAACTGAGGCAAATTGAATTCATTAATGAGAAACAGCAAATGCATTTGAAAGTCTGATCCTATTGTTTTTTTAATCTGAAACAAAGGGAGGCATATCCCTAGAATTTCATATGTGCAATCATAATCTAAAGTATGGGGGGAAGTTAATAAGAGACAAAACATATTAATATGCCTTTCCTTGTTTTTATTTTTAGAAGAAAAGAAATATAAATGCTCAAGATATTCCTACTATATGTCCAAAATGGAAAGGAGTGGTCAGGGTGTGAAAGGGAGAGAAAACATTTAATTCATTCAAGCTATCCTTGTGAAGTTAAAAAGAAAATTGATCGTGGTTTATTAGTGCTTTCCAATAAACACTCAAGAGTTCAGCTAACTGAAAGCAATTGATACTAGTGGAATCAATGGTGCAGGAGAATACCCTAATGGGTATTGTTGAAACTTTTAATTCTCATTATGTAGTTTAATTTTTCAAAGGTTATTTGATGGAATTATTGTTGATGAGTATATTTGAAGCTTTGCTGTTTAAAGAATTGGTTTATTGAATGACTTTGTCCTATTTTAAATCAATTTACAGATGTCTGCTTTGTGATTCATGCAAAAATATAAGCACCGGGGTGGAGGGAAGCACATAACCTACATAGTGCTTAAATTCCTTTCGCTCCTTTCTAATTGATGGAATACATCTAAGCTCCAATGACCATGTTTCATTAAAAGTGATTGTAATTAAGAATTTCAGTAGGCTAACTTGAGATTGAATCACTCAATGAGCTGCTTATATGTCATGTAAGATTCAATCCAAAGTGTGTTTAGTTGTACCCTCCTTGTTCGTATTTTAACTGCCAGTTATTTAAAATGAATTAGAAACAAGAGTTATCTTTTATCTTTTATAATTCACATATACATATCCCCAGCCTCATCTTTCTGCTTTGATACAACTGTACTTCTAGAGGGAAGAATGCTTCTGTATCAGAGCAGACAAGAGGAAAAACTACAGAAGCAGCCAAACTTAATGAAGTTTGAAAAAATCTTTTAAGAAGACTCAAAGAGATGCATAATTTACTCTTTCTCACAGTATGCTTTTATTTAAAAGTAAATATACACACACCTATCTGTGTATACACATTTCCAATTAAATATTTAAAAATAAAAAATAAAACAAACAATTGGCATACAGCTATATGTTAACAATTTCTTAAGGATTTAAATGACTACAGAAGTTTAACCTAGTAGATTTGTATAATATTACTATCCTTCCATTAATTCAAAGACAATCTGGAAATATCAAGGTGTAACTATAAGGTGTCTTCTGGAGAAAACTGTGAAAGTTTACAATTTTGTTAAGACTATCCTCCTCAGATTACTTTACCATTCAGAAAATGAAGTCCATTCAATCTGTCCTTAGGTGATGCCAGGAATCCCCTATTACAGGAGAAGTGAAAGTAATAGTAGAAAGAAATCCAGGCAGGGAATCTGAAGATATAGGGAGTTTTCATGTTAGCTGCACTGGTTATTACCTGTTCATCCCTGGGCCACTCACCCAAGAAAGCATCTGTATTCTGAGAATCACAAAGTTCTTAAGAAGATCAAATAAAATCTTATGTGAAAGTGCTTTGAAAACCTTTGAATTTGTGTTGAATGGTAGTATTTTGTTATTAATATATTAGTAATAATTTATAGGGAAAAGCAAAAGTCTTCATATTTCTGGTGTGACTATTGGCCTGGTGATTAAAACAACAACATGACTTCTAATATGTCTGAGGTTGGGATATCATCCTACTTTTGGCCTCGTTTTCTTTTCTGCAAACAAAGGTTAGAGCAGGTGCCAGCATATTGTGAATAAAATATACCTGATTTAAATTGTGAAATTTACGTTGTTTAAATTGAGAACACAATATAAAGATTTTATTTCTAAATAGCATTGGGATATATCTAATAATTAAAATAAAGATGTCTAATGTGCTAAAACAAGCTCAATATTTAACAAGAAAGACATTTATTATCATGGGTATTATTTACTGAGTCCTGGCCACATGCAAGACACTATGGTGAACACTTATGTGCATTTTTTAATTTAATCTGCATCATATCCTATTGATGTTTATAACATTATATATAACCTCATTTAATATTTATATTAACTCTATGAATGTGATAGTATCATTATACCAATTTCATAATTATGAGATCATGACTTAAAGAATCTAAGTAACTTTCTGAAGGTTATAAGGCAAAAGTTCATTTTGAGTGTAAGTATTTATGATGCAGAAGCCTAAAATCTCCTCTAGAACTAAGGTCATGAACCCTTGTCAAAAAAAAAAAAAAAAAAAAGGAGCTGGATGACTGGGACAACGCTAGGTGAATTTCAAAAATTTCACCTTATTTTCTGTGACCTCCATGTGGCAGGTGGCAGGTAATTTTTACCATCTAAGAAAGCATTTGATAGGATAAAAATATACTCTTTTTTACCAATCTAGTATGTTAGTATTCAAATGTAATAATAAGATACAGGAATAAGATTAAGTATGCTGAAATTCACTTTTTAAAATGCTCTAGTGTAATCAAGACAGTGTGGTATTGGCAAAAGAATAACAAAGTGGATCAATGAAATATAATAGACCCCAGAAATAAACTCATGTAAATATAATCAACTGATCTTTGACAAAGAAGCAGAGATAAGGGGCGCCTAGGTGGCTCAGTGGGTTAAAGCCTCAGCTTTCGGCTCAGGTCATAATCCCAGAGTCCTGGGATCGAGCCCCACATCGGGCTCTCTGCTTAGCCAGGAGCCTGCTTCCCCCTCTCTGTCTGCCTCTCTGCCTACTTGTGATCTGTTTCTGTCAAATAAATAAAAAAAAAAATCTTAAAAAAAAAAGAAGCAGAGATAATACAATAGCGCAAAGATGGTCTCTTCAACAAATGGTACTTTAAAAATTGGACCTCTTTATGAAAAAAAAAAAAAAGAATCTAGATACAGACCTTATACCCTTCACAAAGATTAACTCAAATGGATTACAGACCTAAATATAAAGTAGAAAACTATGTAACTCCTATAAGTTAACATAGGAAAACATTTAGGTGATGACTTTTTAGATACAACACTAAAGGCATAATCCATAACAAAAGAATTGATAATCTGGAAATTAAATTAAAATTTTAAATTTCTTCTCTGTAAAGACTCTATCAAGTGATTGAGAGGACTGAGTCATAGACTAGGAGAAAATTGCAAAAGATACTGACAATAAAAGACTGTTATCCAAAATATAAAAAGAACTCTTGAAACTCAACAATAATAAAACAATCTGATTCAAAGATAGGACAAAAACCTTAGTAGACAAAAAAGATCTACAGATGACAAATAAGCTTATGAAAGAATGCTCCACATCATATGACATCAGGGAAATGCAAACTAACACACTACTACACACCTATTATTATACCCCAAATCTGGAACACCAACAACAGCAAATGCTGAAGAGGAGTTGAAGTCCCATACATTGTTGATGAGAATGAAAAACAACACAACCACTTTGGAAGACAGTTTGGTGGTTTCTTACAAAACTAAACATACTCTTACCATACGATCCAGTAATTGTGCTCCTTGGTATTCGCCAAAAGGAGCTGAAGTTTTATGTACACACAATAGCCCACACAAGTATGTTTTTTAGCAGTTTTGTTCATACTTGCCAAAACTTGGAATCAACCAAGAGGCCCATTAGTAGATGAATGGGAAAACTGTAAGACATCCAGATAATGGAATATTATTCAGCACTAAGAAGAAATGAGATATCAAGTCATGAAAACAAATGGAGGAAACTTAAGTGCATATTACTAAGTGAAAGAGGCTAATCTTAAAGGCCTAAAAACTATATGATTCCAACTATATCTCATCCTGGGGGAAGGCAAAACTATGGAGACAAAAATATTAGCAGTTTCCAGGAATTAGGGATAGAGAGGGATGGATAGGCAAAGCACAGAGGATTTTTAGGGCAGTGAAAATACTCTGTATGATATCATAATGATGGGTACATATCAATATATACTTGCCCAAACCCATAAAATGTAAAACTCAGGAATGAGCACCAATGCAAGCTATGTGTTGGATGATTATGATGTGTCAATGTAGGTTCTTTGATTGTAATAAATATGCCATTCTAGTAGGGAAAGTTGAAAATGGGAGAGGTAGTACATGTCTAGGGGATAAAGATATATGGGAAATCTCCATATCTGCCCTTTAATGTTGCTGTAAACTTTAAACTGCTCTGAAATTTAGATTAAAAAATTAATTCTTAACTTTTTTAAATACCTTAGTAAAAGTATTGTGTAACATGTATGACATGAGAAAGAAAACCTAAAATTTGGCTGAAAGTATCTCTTATGAGATACTTTCATACTGACTAATTTTATTAGATTCAACTTCTCAACAATGTTTACATCCATGCAAGAACATTCTTGAAATAATATAAAAGTGGAATTTCAACATTTTTGTTACATCTCAGATAAGATTCCAATTTTCTGCAATTTATCTAATTTTAATCCTCTGGAACTTTGTTCCAGATGCACATGTAAAACAAGACAGAATTTGCTGCCAAATCTTTTTTTTTTTAAATCTAATCAGAAATGAGCCTATCCTGGGAGACAGTATATTTAATATACTTTCTATATTTTAGTTTTTGGTTTTGCCTGGCATCCATGGAATTCTAAAAATTGATCTAGAGATTCTACACTGGAATAACATTAAGTAGAAGTAAAATAATCTAGTCCAGATAGCAAATAACCCTATGGGCTCTTCTACGCCAACTCTGAAAAATCTGGAAAACAAGTAATTTGCCTCAGCCACACCCATTATTATTTGCTCTGAATCCCTCAAGTTTCAAAGTTTGCCTTATCAATGGAGAGTACGGCCACTGAAAGCAGTTGGCCAGTGCAATGGTTATAAAACAACTAATTCAAGGAAAGAGAAGAAACCAGAAAGAACATGTGAAAGGCAGTAATCAATTGAAATCTCTTGGACTTCATCTTCTACTCTTCTTCTCACTTCCTCTGTTCTAGCCATATAGCCTCCTTTCTGACCCTTGGGAACCCAGCAGGCCACCCCAGCCTAAAAAGTCTTTGTGTTTGCTTTTCTTTCTAAGATACACTTAACCCAGAAATAAAAATGGCTTTTATACCTCTTTTAGGTGTTTTTCAAATATCATTTTAACCATTCTATCTCAGGCACATCCCAGATTATTTCTGTGCTCTCTATTCTTTTCCTGTTGTCTTAATTTCTCCAGCTGCAACCATGTTACATATTATACCTTCTCCTAAAGTATTTGTTTATTATCTCACTTCCTCCACCAGAATGCAAGCTTCATTAGGGCAGGAATTTTCCTACTTTATTCCCTGAGTTATCCTCAACACCATGAATAGTACCTGGGACTTCTTAGGCTTTTATAAATATTTATCGAGTGATTGAGTGAAAGATACTAACTTTACAAACATAGAGAAGAAAAAGTGAATGAATCAATATTTCCTTTTCTGAAAGTTTGACGCTATATTTAATGAATCTGGCTCTTTGTTACATACAGAAGTGAAATGTGATATTCTAAATTATTTGTTTCCTTTTTGCTCTCCTTAACTTCTACCTCAAATACAGATTTTTTAAGAATAGGAAGTTGCAAATACTATTAAAATCCTAGAAAAAATAAAAAATAAAAATAAAATCCTAGAAATGTTTATAACAAATTATCAAACCATCCAACATTTAAAAAATTACTTCCCAATTTTCCTCTGTTAACTATAGTATCTTAAATGTTAACAGAAGTTTATATATAATATATATGTGTTTATATATAATATATATGTATAATAATATATGTGTGTATATATAACAAGTATATGTATAATATACATTTGAATATAATATATATCCTATATTCAAGTTATATTTAAGAACACTAAGAGAGTGATACATTTATATATTTTATATAAACCTTTTTATATAATCAAGTTGATAACCATTCAACTTGGAGTCAGTATACTTGTTTTATAGTTATGACACTGCCACAAATTATCTATCCTCAACCAAATCACTTAAGCTCTGAATTCAACTGACTCATGTAAAATTATAGAAGAAGCAGAGAATTAATTTACGATATCTTCCAATCTAAAATGCTTTGAGTCTATCTGGATGATTGTGAATGACTATGTTTTATAATTTCTTATATTTTTTAAAGATTTTATTTATTTGTTTTAGACATAGAGAGAGCAGGGGGGAGGAACAGAGGTAGAGGGACAAGCAGACTCTGCACTAAGCACAGAGCCCAGTGCAGTGCTCAAGCCCAGGACCCCAAGATCATGACCTGAGCCTAATTTAAGAGTCAGACGCCTAACTGACTGAGCCACCAAGGTGTCCCAATAATTTCCTATTTTTGAGCAATAAAATTAAGTCTAAAGCATCATAGTGTAGTGTATTTCTAAAAGTAAATGCCAATATACAGAATAAGGTTTTCATGCTGTCTTTGTTGTTTGTTTTTGTTTGATTCATATGCACCATTGTGAACAGAAACTTTAAGTAAGTATTTTTTCAATTATATTTTGAAAAGACTTTTCAGAGTAGAAATTATCTAACTGCAATGATCACCATGGAATAAAAATTTGTAACTAGATATTGACCATCGTATTCAATATGACACCGTTCTATTAATTTGATCTAAATGTATTTAGCTTTCTAAACAATGTTCCTAAAGCAATCAAGAGGACAAGAAGTCATGTTGTACTCTTGAGTGAAAACAAACAAACAAAAGCAGCAAATAAAACCCAGAAATACTGCTAACTAGTTATGGAAGTATAAAATAATTGTTGTGGGGGCAGCTGGGTGGCTCCATCCTTGAGCTTCTGCCTTCCACTCAGGTCATGAACCCTGGGTCTTGGGGTCGAACACTGCATCTGGGCTCCCTGCTTGGTGGGAAGCCTGCTTCTCCCACTCCCCCTGCTTGTATTCCCTCTCTCATTATGTCTTTCTCTGTCAAATAAATAAATAAAATCTTTAAAAATAAAATAAAAAAATAAAATCATTGTTATGACTTTATGTTATGTCTGACTCACTGATCCAGATGTCAAAGGAATGCATGTGTCAATAAGACAGACTGTTTTTTTCTTCTACTTTCAAGGTCCCAAATTGTCATTTCTAATTCTTTATCTGTTTTGTTGCTAATTAGTAGCTCTCAAACCATTCTATAACAAATTTCTTCATTCATTTGCACAGATAGTTTGATAAGTAATTGAGTTAAGGTGACAGGTTCTGAATCTTTATCAGCTGTTTAACTCCACCTGAAGTTTTGTAAAGATTAATAATGGAAGAGAGCAAATAAATTAACTCAACTTGCAAATTTAAAATGTATTAAAAAGACTTTCTTTTTTTTTTTTAGAAATGATTTTTCAAAAAGATTTTATTTATTTATTTGACAGACAGAGATCACAAGCAGGCAGAGAGAGAGGAGGAAGCAGGCTCCCTGCTGAGCAGAGAACCCGATGTGGGGCTTGATCCCAAGACCCTGAGATCATGACCTGAGCCAAAGGCAGAGACTTAGCCCTCTGAGCCACCCAGGTGCCCCTAAAAAGACTTTCTTAATAAACCTACAGAATACATCCGAATTAGCACCAGCAGAAGAAGAGAAACATCATATCTTATATTGAAGCAGAATGACCAACAAGTCAGCAGCAGTGTTACACCTATGGCCAAATTGTAAAACAACCCCACTCCCCACTGATAGAAAGTGATTCTGAAGCTTTCCAGAGCCTCAGAGTCATTTGGAGGGCTTATTGAAACCCAGGTCACTAGGCACTCCCCTAGAATTTCTGATTCAGTAGGTCTGGAAAAGGACACAATATTTGTCTTTCTAGAAAGTTCTTCAAGGATACTAATGTTGCTGGTCCAAGAATCACACTTCAATTATAAAGAATTTGAGTTGTGCAGTCATGGCTTTGAAAAGATCTTAAAGGTATTTCATCTAGTTCTGTAATTCAAATTTTAATCATTCCTGATGGTGAATTCATTGTTACCTATAAGCAAATACCATGTGTTAGGTATTGAGCTAGACGCAAGTGATACCCTGGTTAATAGTCCCCATTAAGAGGTCCATGGCCTTGGGTGGGAAAAGCATATGCAGAGGTTATTATTATGCAATGTTTTCATAGAGGGAGACACAGAAGATTTAGACACTGAATATCTGTGTAACAGCAGGGCAACATGGTCAAGATTGAATTTATAAATTTATCACTCTGGTCTGGTAGGAAGCAAGGAAATGAGTTAGAAAATAATCACAAAAATTCAAGTCAGAAACAACGGTGGTATGTAAAACCCTTCAATTTTTCCACATTGCTTTTAACATAAAATATCACTGTTTTAAAATGGTGAAAATCATGCTGAATGACTGATACCAACACTATCTCGTCTCCTTGATTTTGCCCCTCCTCCACACTTGATAACAATACAATATTTAAATTAAGTCCTGTGGAATCTTTTTTAGTCCCTCAAATTCACAGTTTCTCTCACCACTAAACGTTTTTTTTTTTTTTTGAGAGAGAGCAAAAGAGAAAGAGAATGAGTGGGTGAGGAGCAGAGGGAGCAGCAGACTCCCCTGATGACCCCAAGACTCCAGGATCTCAACCTGAGCTGAAGGCAGACCTTACCCAACTGAGCCACCCAGGTGCCCCCATACCAGAACAACTCCTTGCCAATCTTTTCACCTAATAATCACTAATCACTAGTAAATCACCAATTTTTTCTCACTGTATATGTCTCATCTGTATGGATGCATACCTTACTCTAAACCTTCCTATCTCCCTGGTTTGTGCAAGAGCACTTCGTACATTTTTCTGTGTATTTCACTACAGAAGCAGCTTCTTCAGGGCAGAGGCTGGGATCTTTATCAGTATTCGCCAGAAAGCCCAGCTCATAATAAATGCACAATAGATATATGCAGTTTTAGTGAAGGAATAAGAGCCTGTTAAGGGGACAAAGGAATGGGAAGTCAAAAGAAAACACAGTTGATTGCAATATCATGGTAGCTAAAAGTTGGAAGGAATGATTAACATGTCCATAAAAAATATGGATTTAAAAACATCGAGTAGTTTTATCTATGAATGCTGTTGATGACCTTAGAGACAGTGATAATAAAGCGAGATTATAAAGACAAAGTCAATACTAGGAATTGGAGATTTCTGCACATTTTTATGTAATATTTAGTTAGTTTGATATTTACAATAACTGGTGTGAGATAAAACCATTAGTATAATTTTACAGATGAAGTAAGTGAAGCAGAAAAATATTAACTGGCCAAAGTTTATAAAGCTAGAAAATGGCAGGGTACCTGGCTGGCTCAGTCTGTTAAGTGCCCAACTCTTGATTTTTGGTTCAGGTCATGATCTCAGGGTCATGAGATCCAGTCCCACATAGGGCTCGACATTCAGAATGGAGTCTGGTTGTCCTTCTCCCTTTGCTCTCCCCACCCCACTCTGTCTTAAATAAATAAATAAATAAATATTTTTTTAAAAGATAGAAAATGGAAGAGTTCAACCTAGAACCGCTGACTCCAAGAAGCAAGCTTCAGTCTAATTTGTGCAATCTCCCCCTCACCAAGCACATAGACATACATACACACACACTAATAAATAAAGGAATAAAGGAAAGGAAACACAAGTACTCATACTGAGCCTACTACATGGCATCAGCTATAAATTTAATGAGTATTCTTTTCTTCATTCAAACCACTATGGATTGTATTAAACAATGAGGATAAGCTTCAAGATGCACACGGACTCATGTTTGATGGCTGCATCCGCGCATGTGAACAAGGGAGGTTGTTACAGTTTGGATTCATTCAGCATGTGCACTAAGTGGACTATAGTTTAAGTTATTAAGTTATTTTTTCTCAGATTTGGAATTGAATAAAGTGTACAAGCATTAGACAACTTTTGCAATGTTAGCATGGTTCTAGAGTTACACTTTGGATGGGTTTTATAAAACAGACCCTCACTTCTTAGAAATAAAATGGCTATTGTGGGTATTAGAATCAAAAGGATGTTCTTTCCTTTTTTCTTCTTCTTTTATATGGCAAATAAAATAATAAAAAAATCTAAATTCACAAAGTTTTTCAGGATCCAGCTACTGAAATGATTTTAGATAATCCTATTCACACATGGGTAGGAAAGGAGGCTTCAGGATGAAGTTGGGGGAGAATGTGAAGACAAGCATGAAGGCCTTTTGTACTGTGATCTTCCCACTAGATGTCCAGGGATAATGAAAAGGGAGGTTGTGTTTAAAAGTAATCTTGATAAGTGATTTTTTTTTTAATTGGTAGTGGGGACAGTTGAGAATAAAATGAAAACCCACTAGAAAAAAGCTACAGACTCTTGTTGGAGACTGAGGAAAATACAGTCAGTGACCAGAACACAACAGATACCAATAAAACCAAGACCTTGAAAGGAGCTCTGAAAGATGAAAGGTTCAATCTAATCCCTTTATGAAAGCAGACTTTCTACAGAGAGAAGATGTTACCCCTGGGAGAATGAAACCTACATAAAAAAAGAAAAGGGTGCTATTTCCCCTTATATTCTTCCACACCATTGCCCCACACTGTACCCTGAAGCCTATAGGTAAGATCTCTGAGAACCTAGTAAGAAGACAGGTAATATCTAACATGATATAAAAACAAGGTGATATGGTCAATTAACATCTTTACTTTACATTGGAAAAAAAAAAACGTTTTTCAACATTAGGTTCCATCATTCTCACCATTTAATAAGTAGTTGAGACTTTGCCTAAAATAATATTGCTGGTAAGACAGAATTGCTAAAAAATAGTATACTTCAGTATCTGTTTTCAACAATCCTTTGCAAAGTTATTTTCCCACTGTTCTCAATATGAGCTACATTCACTCAACCACTTACTACGCTTCAAATAAAAGTTGGCACAACTTTATTTGCACAATTTTTAAATCAGTCTTTGCTCTTTCACCTATTCTATAATCACAAAGGCTTAGTATGTTTTGTTTTTTTTCTCTCTAAAACTCATGCGACTCACAGTGACACGTGGGTGGCTCAGTCAGTTAAGCATCTACCTTTAGCTCAGGTCATGATTCCAGGGTCCTGGGATCAAGTCCTGCATGGGGCTCCCTGCTCAGTGGGGAGTCTGCTTCTACCTCTGCCTGCCGCTGC
The DNA here is from genome assembly GCA_004024625.1 of Mellivora capensis. Classification (NCBI taxonomy): domain Eukaryota; kingdom Metazoa; phylum Chordata; class Mammalia; order Carnivora; family Mustelidae; genus Mellivora; species Mellivora capensis. Next base: position 15,820 of record PISX010029633.1, read on the forward strand.
TCCCCCGACTTATGCTAACTTGCTTGCTCTCTCTCTCTGACAGATAAATAAATAAGATCTTAAATAAATAAATATATAATAATAAAACTCATGCTCTCACAGCCAGAACCAGTCATTGAGCAAGTAGAAAGTAGGACTTATATCATCAGTTACCTTCCAATGTATGTATCCCATATTCCAGTCAGAAATCCTTAACCCCAACTTTATTAGTTGGTTAGTAACTTATAATTAAGGAGCAATGAAATATTATTATCTTAATTTGATTTTAAGAAATGCTTCCTTTGTTAGGTTTCTTTGTCTTTGTGTCCTAACATGAGGATTTAGACTGAATGTTTGTGTTTCCCAAAATTAATATGTTGAAACCTAATCCCCAATGTGATGGTATTTGATGGTGGGGCATTTGGAAGATGAGTAAGTCATAAGGCTGATGCCCTCACAAATGAGATTAGTGCCCTTATTTAAAAGATCTCAGAACATGCCTTCCCCATTTGACATTTGAAAACCTTCTGTGAACTAGGAAATGAGCCCTCAGCAGATACTGAATCTGCATCATCTTATTCTTGGACTTCCCAGCCTCTAGAACTATGAAAAATATATTCTCTTTTTTATAAGCCTCCTACTCTATGGTATTCTGTTACAGCAATCCAAAGGGATGCAAATAGAATATAAAGAATGACTTCTTAACTTTTACATATTTAATTTGAACAGTATCAGAACCTAGAAATTGACATTGGTATAGTCCAGTGACTGTATTCAGATTTTATTAAACTTACATGTACTCATTTACATATATGTATTGTGCGTGCATTAGTTTTATGCAAATTTATCACATATGTAGATTTATGTAACCACCACCAGAATCATGAGATAGAACTATTCCATTACCTCAAGGATGCCTTTTGATAGCCATATCCTTCTCTCCTTCCACCTCTCAGTCCTTAATTTCTGGTAGCCACTTATCTACTTAGTATCTCTATAATCTTGTCAGTTCAAGAATTTTATAAAAATGGAATCATGCACTATGTGGCCTTTTAAGATTGGCTTTTTTCACTCAGCACAATGCTGTTGAGTTTGAGCCATCATTGAATGCATATTACACAAAATTTACTTTTTGTGCAGTATAAAATAATAATAAATAATATTACACATATTACACAAAAATTCATTTAAAATTGATCACAGACTTAAATAGCAAACTATAAAGAAAAGAAAGATAAAGATAAAGCTTGGGAGAACTCAGGCTAAGTGAAGAGATCTTAGACTTGACAACAAAATTGTGTTCCATAAAAGGAAAAAAAAGATTATTTGAACATCATCAAAATTTAATACTTTTGTTTGGCAAAGATCTTGTGAAGAGAATGGAAAGACAAGCTACAGACGGGGAGAAAATTATACAAACTGCATAACTGACAATGTTTTATATTTAGAAATTACAAAGAACTTTAGAATTTTCAAAGCTCAATAGTAAAGAAACAATGCAATTAGAAGATACCAAATTACATCAACACATATTTCAATGAAAAGAGTACACAGATGAGAACTAAGCAGTGAAGAAAAGGTTTTCACTCAACAATATCAACCATTAGGTAAAACCACAAGGACATAAGACTATGTACTTATGAGAATGGCAAAAATAAAAACTAGTTAACTCCAAGTGCTGCCAATGATGAGAGAAACTGAATCATTCATACACTCACACTGGGAATATAAAATGTTAAAGCCACTCTTAAAAATAGTGTAGCAGGGGCTCAGTGGGTTGAGGCCTCTGCCTTCAGCTCAGGTCATGATCTCAGGGTCCTGGGATTAAGCCCCGAGTCAGGCTCTCTGCTCCACGGGGAGCCTGCCTCCCCCTCTTTCTCTGCCTGCCTCTCTGCCTACTTGTGATCTCTCTTTCTCTGTTAAATAAATAAATAAAATCTTTTTCTTTAAAGTTTAAAAAATAGTGTAGCAGCTTTTGTTTGGCATTTTTAAACATCATAAGACATTATTAACATTATATTTTAGGATCAATATACCACTAATATTCTGGTATATTTACTTTCCTATTTGCTCCATTGTTTTTCATTCGTTCCTGAAAATTCTGTTTTTCTATAAGATTGTTTTCCTTCTGCCTAACAAATTCCAATTTGGGTTTCCTTTCTTTAGTGCCTATCAGCTGGTTAAAAACTCCCTCAGATTTTTTACATTTTTTTCTAGAAATACATTTTTTTAAAACTATTTTTGAAGGATATAGAATTCTAAATTGGTTGCTTTTCTTTTAACATATAAGGGATCAGACCAGCTTCTTAAAAATGTTTGTTAATATCTTTAGACAATTTTGCAGAATTGTCAGCCTTTATCTCTTCTATTAGAGTCTGCCTCTCTGGCACTTTTTCTGTTTGTCTTTGTCTCTCTCTATTTAACAGACCTATTTCAGTGGAGCAAGGCAGTAAAGGAAACTGTTTCCTCTGGGGCTCACATAGTAGCAGCAATAGTGATGGTTCCACTGAAGGTCAGTTTTTAGATATTGCTCCTTCAAATTTTGTCCTGAGTCTACTTCTCCAGTCTTCCAAACAATTTTGTAGCTCCACAGTAGCCTTTTAATGAACTAATTTTTCAGCTGGAAATATGTCTTATGGCTTCAATTAAAAATCTTTGTTGATACCATTTCAATTAGCCTCAGAAACTTATTAGACGTTTCTTTTCCCTCTTGAAATGTCTCTGTTCTCTACCCATACTTCTCTCATCTTACCACCTCACAACCTAGTTAAGCCCACCTAGATTTCAGAGCAAGTGCATTTGACACTCATTTAATGATCTCCAATCTATTGATTTTCCTTTCTCCAATACACACCATGATTTGTAGCATATTTATAGTACTTTGTTCAACTTATTCAACCTCTCAATAACTGTCACTATCTCCTTGTGGAAAACAATAATCACCATATATATTATCTACAATATGTTCTTTTCTTATGATATATTTTTTCATGATTTCAAGGATGTTTATGGCTTTTTATTTCATTATTGTTATTATTACTCCTCTGTATGTTCTTCTAGATTTTAAAGTTGTTTTGTACACCTTTTCTCAAGACATGTCTATTTTTTTCTTCCCTTGATCTTGAGCTTTCCTTGGATTCTTGGGCTTTCCTTCGATTCTTTCCTTGAATTCACTAATTTCCTCCCCTCTATCCACTCACTGTGCAAACATATTCAAGTTTTTAAAGTGCAATCCTAATTATCAACAAATGTAAAATTGATATTTTTGGTTTATGTAGCCAATAGCAAAGAATCTTATAGGTATTACACCAAATACTAAAAGATGCTAGAAAGTGACAATAGATTTTTCCAAATCCTTTCTCAAATTAATTTTATTTATAATAATTCTAAATATAAGTTTATTATTTATGTAACTGATAAAAAATATAAAAATCAATACCCATTGGATCAGTCTATTAGAGAAACCATTTATATATAAAAAAAGAGATAATAATGGGGAATAAAATTAATAATTTTATTATAATTAATAAAATTATGACTGAAAAGGGAGAGATCACAACTAAAACCAAGGAAGTAGAAACAATCATCAGAAGCTATTATCAACAGTTATATGCCAATAAGTTAAGCAAACTAGAGGAAATGGATGCATTCCTAGAAAAATATAAACTCCCAAAATTGAACCAGGAAGAACTTGACAAGCTGAACAGACCGATATCTAGTAACGAGATTGAAGCAGTGATCAAAAACCTCCCAAAAAACAAGAGCCCAGGACCTGATGGATTCCCTGAGGAATTCTACCAAAGTTTCAAAGAAGAAATAACACCTATTCTCCTGAAGCTGTTTCAAAAAATTGAAGCTGAAGGAAAACTTCCAGACACTTTTTATGAAGCCAGCATTACCCTGATCCCCAAACCAGGCAAAGACCACACCAAAAAGGAGAATTTCAGACCAATATCACTGATGAATATGGATGCTAAGATTCTCAACAAGATCCTAGCAAAC
>PISX010029634.1:0-19781 GCA_004024625.1 Mellivora capensis
ACACGCGCGTGCACACACTCACGTGCACACTCACTCACACACACAAGCACTGGAAGCAGAGGACAGCCACCTGTCAAAGATGGAGCCAACCCCGGCGCTGTGAGCACTGCTCCGGTGGACGTGCAACCCGGTGGCCAGGAGGATGCCGTCCTGCACCGAGACGGAGCGGTGGGAGAAGGAGGCAATCAGCAGCTCGTTCCACCCTGCGCGAAGAAGAAAGAGGCCTGGAGGGAGAACTGACCACATTCGTGCTTCACTGATGATCACTCGAGGCCTGTACTGTGACCCGCGTGGAACAAGAGCAGCATCAGAAACGCGGGAAGGCTAAAAGCCAGCTCGGGACCACTCAGCTCATTAGTGAAGAAACAGGGTAAGACTGGGGTCCCCTGACTCAGGGCCCTGCACCTCCCCCACCACCTCCCCAGTACAGCTCAGAATGGCAGCTTGAGGATAAGGACTCTCTTTCCACTCCCGATCAACACATATGGGCTGAACATTGAGCAGATAATCGTCAGCATGTTAGCTGCCAGGGTGGATAAGGGAGACCACGAAGCCTCTGCCCCCAGGACTCGACAGCCCGGCTCGATCCCTTTGGTGTCTGCCTGCACCCAGCGAGCACAGAGCTTTCAGTCAATGCTCAGAGACTGAGCATTATCTAACGGGGATTTGAAAGGAGGGTCTGGCTCCCAAGCCTCAGCCCGTCTTCACGAATCTCCCTATTGGCCCCATGACCAAGAGGAGGGGTGGCAACGGGTCACCTGCCCAACATCCCGGAAATGGAAGCCAAGACAGGATACGGCACACAGAACTTTAGCAGAGGAAGGGACCCTGGATAAATGAACTTGAGCAGGCAATCTTCGGCGTCTTTCATCGCCTCTGTGAAATGGGAATCCCTCTATTTCCTACAGTATAGTAATAAGGGGGTGCTGTTTTGCACCGCCCTCGATGAAATGGACTTCGCTGTCTCAGAAAATTAAATGCAAATTATAAAACCACGGCAAAATTTGCACGGAAGAAGAGCCCCACCCTCCAGTGACAATGTCTCATTTGGGAAAGAAGTTGTGGAGGAGGGGCCCCCCAGACATAAGCGCCTGTAATTAATACAAAAAGAGTAACTCTGAGAAGGATTATCCCATCATCAGCCTGGCGCAAGGCTCAGATGGGTCTCAGATTCCTCCGCTGACTTGACTTCGGATCCCAAGGGTAATTTCAAAATGGCAACCCAAGTAATGGTCCCAAGAAAAAACAAACCCCGATGTCCTTTACCTGCCCGGAGCAGAATGACCTGGTCCTCCAAGGTGAGGTCAGAGAAATGGGGGATGCGCTTGGCCCATTCAACAAGGGTGAAAAGCTGCTTATCAGCAGCGTGGCATATGTTGGTGACAGGGTCATTCGTCTTAAAAAAAAGAAACAAAAAAAAACCACCAAAGTACTGTGAGGGGCAGGTTCCGGGACTCTAGTACACCCCTTTCCCATTTCCAGCCCCACCAAGCGCTGGGAGGTGGACGGAGCCCTAAGACTGCATACCGAGTTCTCCATGTTCATATCACCGTAGGATTCTGTCTTTGGTTCAACAGCAAGTTCAGCTTCTAGAATCCTCTCCACAGGCATATCTTCATGGCCGCCACTGGCACATTCTGCCTCACTCTCGGCGCGCTCCCGACTCCTCTGCCTTTCTTCTTGCACGGCTGGCTCACAGAAAGACACACAGATGTCACCACGTGCCCAGGACAGCCACGGGAAAGCGAGCTACCTACCAGAGCTCCCACTGCCCTGTCTGTAACACAGGCGTCGTCCTGGCGCTGGGTCAGAGCTGTCATGATGTTGACAGATGGAACAAAGCAAGCCCTGCCTATGCAGGTGTACACCTGTGCGTTTAGCCTGTAGCCTTCCCCATTCATTACGGTGACCAGTCTAGGAAGTTTGCATCTCAAATTTTCATAACCTTGATCCTGCTCTTTTAATGAGCCACTTCCTCCTCCGTCTCTCAAGGAGTGTCTCCTGCATTTCACCTCTAGCAGCTCCTCTAGAACTGCGGGCCTGCGATGGTTAAGCAGCGAGTGCATTACTTCGTGAATTCCCTCTGTCAGATTCTATGCATCAGGCTTGGCATTCACGTCCCATTAGCTCTGCCCCTAATGCACCAGCCTGAACACAACATCACCTGATCCAACTTGTCAGGGAAGATCTTCGGGGAGCCATGACGGATTTAGTAAGTGAAAAGGTGGAGGAATGTCACCTAGATGACATTTCAGAGTCAGCAGCTGATTGGGGGGGTGGGGAAAGGGACACAGGCAGAGGGGAAAGCTGGAATGATCTCTGCCTCCCCACACTTAGGGTTTTCACCAAAGTTCATTCTAACCCTCAGAACCCTAAGGGTCTGTACACGAGGATGGCAGGCAGACCCCCTTCCCAATTCTGTCCTCTCTGTTGACAAATATTCTGTTGGATGAATTCCCAACATCTATAAAGCTGTGGTTTCCATCTTCCTAGTCCTAGCATTAAGAAGCAAAATTCAGTATTAGTATACTTTTTTTTTTAATCCCAAGAATCAAGAAAATTATCCTCTAAGCATGTGGTTCACCTGGATCTTGAAGGGATAATGAGACACAGAGGCTGCAGAATGAACTGGAACCAGACGCTGGGCATCCAGTTTGTCACACAAGTGATGTCAGTGATGGGCCAAGGTGGGTCAGAGAAGGATATGACCGCAAAAACACCACTCACACCTCAAAGTCTCCAGTAAAGACACTTGAAGACGCTTCAAGATGAGAATGATATTCAGGGGCTGGGACGGAGGGAGGGAGGGGGTAGGAAGGAAAAAATAGAGGGAGACGTGGCATAAAGAGAGCAAAGCCGGGCGGTGACAAAAAGAAGAAACGGAAGGGAGAGAGAATAAAGAGAAATTAGGAAAGAGGAGAACAAACGTCATGTACTTTGGAGTCCAAGAAGTCTTTTTCAAAATGGGCTCTACCACTTCCTGGCTAAAGGATATCAGACATATGACTCAGCCCACTCAGCCTCAGTTTCCCTGACATAAAGGGGGGATTACCATACTTGAGTGAGGCTGTTTGGGGAAGATTAAATGAAATAATTATAAAAAGTTCCCAAGCACCTGGGTGGCTCAGTCGGTTGGGCGTCTGCCTTTGGCTTATTAGGTCACAATCCCAGAGTCCTGGGATCGAGCCCCGAATCGGATTCCCTGCTCAGCGGGAAGCCTGCTTCTCCCTCTCCCACTCCCCCTGCTTGTGTTCCGTCTCTCGCTCTGTCTCTAATAAATAATATTTCTTTTTTTAAAAAGTTCCCAAAAAGGTAGTTTTCCCTTCCCTTTGTCTCTGTTTGTGCTCTTGGACTTCTCTCTGGTCCCCTCCATCTCCCCTTTCGACCTCTTCCTCCCTCTCCTCATTTCTCTTCCTCCCTCATCCTTCCTTCTGGTCCGCTCGGTTCTCCTTCATTCACGGACAGCACACAGACGCTACCATATGTAGTTTTATTTTTCAGCTGGATTGACTGTTTAAGTTGAGCGCCTCCTGTATTAATCATTTTAATGTAGGTGAGTGGGCTTCTATTTGTCTTGATTTTAAAACATGGGGAAGAGCAAACTAAGTTAAGTTTCCTTTATGGTCCTCAACTGGTTTCTTCTTACAGATCTGTAGCATGGAAGGAGAATAACCTTCAACCTTCAACAAAACAACCTGGGCTTCCAGGAATTCGACTCTAATTCCAATCTTGCCATTAATCCCATGATCCTTTGCTGGCCCCCTCTCCTCTTTGTGCCATAAATCTTACTGCCACAGCAGAGGAGTCATATGTCTGTTGCCGGGGAAATCTTCTATGTGGCAGACAGTCTGAACTACCCTACTACACGCATTCGGGATATATCCGGGGGACACTCGGTGATCTAAAATAGCACCAAACTCGGGGGGCCCCTGGGTGGCTCAGTCAGTGAAACGTCTGCCTTCAGCTCAGGTCATGCTCTCGGGGTCCTGGGATCGAGCTCCGTGTTGGGCTTCCTGCTCAACGGGGAGTCTGCTTCTCCCTCTCCCCTACTCGTGCTCTCTCTCTAAAAAATAAATAAAACCTTCAAATAAATAAATAAACAAAATTATACCAAATGCCTGCCTTCTAACAGAATTTTATCCATTAGCCCAACATACATTTATTGCACTTCAACTCTAATAGCCAAAATTTATGGAGTAAGCGCAACACTTTGCACAGATTACACTTCGTTTAATCCCCCAATAACCCTCTCAAGTACTAGGAGCCACAGAGCAGTTACGTAACCTGCAAGAGGTCCCAACGCTAAGAAAAGATGGAGCCAACACGTGGACGTGGGCGACAGTCTTCTAAGCCCACCCCTCAGCCCTCTGTACCTCCTCCCGGGTTCTGGGCCGGGTGTACTGATGACCACCACACAGGGCTCGAGAGGGATGTCAAATGCTACCCACGAACTGCCTCAGAAACAGCCCATTATCTAACTATGCAAACTCTGGTATGTGACCAGAAATCACAGAAAAAGACTTCCCCATGACCCCTGAGAGTTATTTGGAGCCTGGAAGCCAGAGGGCCCCAGTCCTGTATCAGCTCGGCCATTAGCCTGCTCGGGAAGCTTAGGCAGGTCCCAAGGCTCTCCGGACCTTCGTTTCTGTCAGGAAACAAATGTGTTACATCGGAGAAGAGCAAATGTCCACGCCGGCTTCACCACTATGTACCCTGAAAAGACAGCGGGTCACGGGCCCTGGCTCCCGGCAGACACCTTCGGAGCCCATCCCCACGCCCCTCCCTTTCTATCTGTTCGACTCTCCAGAAACTCTCCATTCAACAGTTTCTCTCCGTTGACTGTTCCAGAGTCTTGTTATTCTTGTCCTCAAGGCAGTGTCCACCCTGAGCACCCGATTCTGTAAATCGAGGTCAGAAATGCGAGCGGTGAAGGAAAGTGCCCCGCAGCTCCGGAAAGTGGCCCTTCCTCCACTCAGACCCGGGGCCCATGCGCTCCTGCCTTCTCTTGCTCACGGTGAATAACACCGATTCCTTTCGAAACTTCTCTAAGAGCCCCTTTACCCTCTGAATTTTTACTACTCAACTTTTCATCACTCCCATTTCTCCACATTCTTTTCAAAAAGGCAGAAGCCCAAACTAGACAGGGCTCCATCAAAGAATCAGAACAATGCCGGCTTTACAGGAAGAACTGCCCGGGCCCTCAGAATTCACATGCTCCGGTCTGACGGACTTTTCCTTTCGTGAAAGAGCACACTTCCTGCCCTCTGCGCGCCAACCACTCTGACTGAAACAGAGCTGAGGGCGGCCGGGCTTGAGTTTCGAGAGACAGCTCGTGAGCAGCAGACTCGGCCGCTCCTCTGAGGGAAGTCATTCACCCGGCTTTAGTTCAGTCTCACCCGCGGAAGGAAAACGCTTGTTTTTCCAAGTCATCCTGAACTTACCTCATCTGTCCTGAGAGACGAAAATGGCCCCCTACGGCCAACATGCTCTTGCTAATGGGAGACATTCTTTGGGGTCCTTAATTTTAAGTGTGACCGTCGTGGTGGCAGAAGCCCCAGGGAGTAGCAGTTCTATCTTGGTGAAGAGGAGACAGTCTCCACCAGCTGATTTTTCACCTCACATGTTCCGATCGGTAAGAGCATTGATTCCTTGACAGCAAGAAGGACACAAGCCTGAAGCAGGCCCTCAGTTAACACTCGCTGCATGAGGAAATGAGTTCTCTCAGGAGCTCCTGCATGACTAAAACTCCCGATTCCGATATTCAGTTTAAACCACTCACCATTCATTCAGCAATTACGTATTAAATGCCTACTCTGTGCCAGCCACGGGTGACAAAGCGGTCGGGGGGAGAGCAGAAAAACTCCTTGCCTTGGTGGAGACAGAGAGTAAACAAAATAAGTATGTTAGATACGGTGAGACACCCTGTGGAGAAGAGCCTAGGAAGAACCCGGGGTGGCTGATGCAATTCTAGACGGTGTAGACAAGCAAAGCTTTGCCCAGAAGCTGACAAGTGAGTAATGGTCTGAAGGAAGGGAAGAAGGGAGCCATGCAGGCACCTGGCAAGAGGGCGCTGCAGGCAGAGACACAGTAAATGCAAAGCTCCTGGTGGCCCGGCAGAGACCAGCAAGGCTGGACCAGAGACACCTTGGAAAACTCGCCCACACCGGTTTCCTCAGCTGCGGAACAGTGAGCGCTAGTGAACTACTCTGAAGGGCCACCTCCATCTACATGCTAAGAGGGTCCATTTTTTCCTTCTTGGTAGCATTATCCCCTCGGAGACACTCCGAGAACCTTTTCTGTATTGATCCCTTCAGTCAGCCTCCCCTGTCTTCAAAGAAGTTGCTGGAGAATGAGGAGCCCCCTGGGGCTGACTACATGCCCTGCCCCCACTTCCGGGAGAGGGGCGGGACTTGTCACTCCGCAATCTAGTAAGAGGCACCACTCACACTGTGTCCTTGCTTGAGTTAATGAGCTGCCCGATTCGATTTGTGACAGTTAACAGAAAGACCTTTCGATTTTCTAAATGAACAGAAAGCCCTTTCAGGTTTTTTATTCCCTGCTCTACAACAATCAAATGACTGGTAAAGCCAATAATCCCCCACGTCCATGGAATGCACCAACCTCAGAAGAGCTGTAGCAGCCCAAGGTTACACGGGCCCACGGAGGTGACTCAGACCAGTCAGTCCTCCCGTGAGGATCAGAGGCGAGGAGCCTGCTCTGCCCAGAAAGGCCGCGACGGATCCCAGTGATCCGTGTGCGGGGTCCAGGACCCGGACGGCAGCTCTGAGACTTGCTGCCCGGCTGAGCGGAGCCCGGGAGAGTGTCCAGCCTGCGGGCCCCCACCTGAGCTCCCGCCGAGGAAGGCTGAGCGTGGAGGAGGAAGGCGCTCCTGCTCTCTCTGCTCTGGGGGACCCACTGCGTCGGGGAGGCGGACTCCACCGCAACCCTCGGGAGATCAGGAGGCTTCTACCGTGGTTTATACCTGTCTCCCCGCGGGGGCAGGGCCTCACCTTCCCTCTTCATGCCCATCACCAGGCACTTCTGGTAGCGGCAGTACTGACACCGGTTCCTCTGGCGCTTATCAATGAGACAGTCTTTATTATCGCGACACGTGTACATGAGGTCTTTCCTTATGGTTCTCTTGAAGAACCCTTTGCAGCCTTCACAACTGTACACGCCGTAGTGCTTCCCTGCTCACAAGAAGAAAAAGTTAACCGGGCAGACACCGTCCTCGTGTTCATTTGGACCTTTCCTTGACAAGAGCCCCCTCGGCTCTTCCCCAGGGACCCCGGCCCACCAGCTGGGCCCTGGGACGGACCGCAAAGAGCAGCCAGCGGAGAAGCCAGGCTGGACCACAGGGACCAAATGAAGGCAGAGTAAAGAGGGCCATGCTCGTGTCTCCCGTCCGGAATCGCCAGTTCCAGAGACAGCGCTGTCAGAAAAGTCCTGACCCAAGATTTTGTTTACATTTATTTTATTAAGGCAACTCTTGTGTTTAGTTAAGCGAAATGTTCTGTCTCCATCCAAGACATTAGTATACATAATAAATAAAAATATCGGGACGCCTGGGTGGCTCAGTTGGTTGGACGACTGCCTTCGGCTCAGGTCATGATCCCGGAGACCCGGGATCGAGTCCTGCATCGGGCTCCCAGCTCCACGGGGAGTCTGCTTCTCCCTCTGACCTTCTCCTTGCTCATGCTCTCTCACTGCCTCTCTCTCAAATAAATAAATAAAATAATAAATAAATAAATAAAAATATTTATGCTTATTATATAGTATCTAGTAGGGAAAAAAAAAGCCCTCAATTTCACTAGTATTTCCCCATAATTGAGGCCCAAGGACATGGGAGCCCCACTGAGGAGTATTGTCTTTCACCACAGACTAGGAACAGGAACCTGAGTTATGGATTTTCTAGATGCTCTTGCTGTCGGAGAAATAAACTGGTATATGATCTTCAGAGCATAAAAGGACATGTAGTCTTATGACCTAAAGATCTGATGGAAGGTGGTTTCGCTTGATCTAGAATATTCTGTTACATGTTTCATTGCCTTGATTATGTGTTCTGCACAGTTTCCAATGACCCCAGCCACGGATGGCTCATTTGTGTCAGGAGAGCCACCACGCGCACCTGACAGGGGCACCAAGAACCAGTCACAACCCCCCTTCTAAGCAGCCCTTCTCAGACCTACACGCCAGACGGCTGTGCTCAATTAATTTGAATGTGGAAAAACAGAAGGAAGCAGCTCATTCAAACTCGATTTACCCCCAGTTTTTCAGTGTAACATGTGACGTTGTTTAGCTGTGGACCCGACATTGCTTTCTACTTCCGTTGTACTCAGGCTGATGGAAAAGTGAATGGGAAGACGTCCTTGAGAACTAGTCAAGACACCCATTTGCATACCAGGAGCTGACGTGTGAGAGGAAGCCGCACTCAGATGGGGGCTCGAGATAGCCTGCCTGCTGAAGCCAGTCGGGGCTTAATCAGTGGCCCACACCAACCCACTGAATGCATAGCAATAATAAATATGGGATTTTATCTTGGGCGGAAAAGTCCTAATGCTCTCAGCTCTGAAGTATTTGTCTCTGAGAAACATGGTACCTGCATGTCATTCCCACGACTCTCCTGTATTTGAGTGAAACCCCCAGACTTTCAAACAAGCCATAGCAGAGAAAACCCTGCTGGGGTGTGACCGGCCTTCGGTTGCTATGGCAACGGCCAAGCCCGCACACTTTGGCAACCACGTTTTGAGAGCAAGCGAACAAGTCAGCCACACTGCGAAGTCAGTTCCAGGCCTCAGGAAACTTTCGATGGAGTGAATTTTGCAGTGGCTTTGGTGACAACAGGAAGATGAGGAATCCTCAGTCCACCACCGTGGACACAGCCACAGGAAAGAGCCATCCCCATCTTCTCATTCAACAAAACAGAGATTCTCATGCCCTCAAAATTGTGGGGTTGCGGGGTGAGGGAGAGGAGCGAGAAGAAGTCACGAAAGAAATCATTTGGGCAAAAATGGAAGAGAATCAGAGAGGATGAAATCTATGAAAATACAATTATTTCTACCCACAAAATCATGTGAAAAACCTAGAATGTTGTAGAAAGAAATATGCTAAAAGAGTAAAGTCTTTAGCTTCATCAGGAACATTACAGATAATGTTTTTAGTTATGTACTTATGTACTTTTCTAGTTCTTCCTACATTGGGACATTTCCTACCCTGGGACAATATTTTTAGAATTAGAAAAAAATCATTTTTTTTTTAAATTAAAGAAATGACTAATTACAACAGCTTCACTATCCCACATACACGGTGTATAACACAGTAACTCCAGAGAGGTGTTTCTGAAATGCTTCCTATAAATCCAATCCTGAAAAATGAACTCATACTTTAACTTCATACAGATTTCAGGCTATGAATCCAGTGCCAGAAATTTACACCCTGGGCCCCACGCTGGACCATCCTTCAAGGCCCTTTTTCTTCCACTGGGTACAAAGTAGCCAGGTGAGCAGTGGAACAGGCGCCGTCTTGGGACCCTCACTGGATGGGACCCCCGAGAGTGGCGTCTGCTTCTACACGTACCTGAGGATCTATCCCCACAGATGGCACAGATGTGTTTCACCAGAGATCCGGGGCTGGTTGATGGGTAGTTCATGTTTCCAATCCCGGGAAGCCCTGGTAAGGGTTTGATGTCCTCTGAAATGCTGACACTGTTGACCACATTTAGCTGTAAGGGAAAAAAATACAATAAAACACGGAAACAGAACAGACCCAACACCTGAGATGGAAAGCAACGAGGGTATCCTCACAGAAAAAAACAAAATCTCTTTCAAGAAGTAGTTCCTAAGTACAGAGTATCCGAAACTGCCTGTTGGGGGGACATGAATTTAAGGGAGAAAAAAAGTGACACGGAGGAACTAGATCATTTGTAACACCAACACCTAAGTCGAACATCACAACACATGATCAGAATTATTTTTTTTTCTTTCTTTTTAAAGATTTTATTTATTTAACAGACAGAGATCACCAGTAGGCAGAGAGGCAGGCAGAGAGAGAGGAAGGGAAACAGGCTCCCTGCTGAGCAGAGAGCCCGATGCGGGGCTCGATCCCAGGATCCTAGGATCATGACCTGAGCTGAAGGCAGAGGCTTTAACCCACTGAGCCACCCAGGCACCCCATGATCAGAATTATTTTTTACTCATTTTACCCATGTGTTTCATTAGAGCTGGAAATCCACCCTGGACATGCTTAAGACCCACTTAGGACAAGTCAACTATGTGTTTTTAGATTTTGTTATAACGGTGGACTGACTATTCAGCAGTGCTCCAAGAGGAGCTACAGCTCTTAGGCAAAAGACTTAGACTCCAAGAGAGCCAAGCAAAAAATGCAAATCCATTCACTGAGTCAATCAACAGACCCTGGCTGAGTGTTTACCCTGCAGGCACTATGCCAGGCTCTGGGGTACAAAAGCGAGGTCTAAAAATGCACACTCTTAAAGAGTTCACAAAGGTCATTTCAACAAGCCCACAGAGGATGCTAAACCAAAAGGCCAAATCATTGCAGTAGCACCAAAGCTGGGTAGAAAGCCCCAGATCATGGGGTCGAACTTGACCATAAGGTACAGGCCATCTTCCTATGAAACTGGAAAATCCGTACAGCCAGGGACTATCTGCTTTGTCTTCCCTGCACCCGACATGGTCCTGGCACACGGTAGGGAGTTGGTGTGTCCAAAAGGCTGAAGAAATGAACATGTGCATCCCTGTCCTCAACCCTGTCCCAAGTTCACATTGGGTCCCCACCACCACCACCTCCATGCCTTCCAGTGCTCGGGGAGATTACCAAGAGCCACAGCTGAGTGTTCTGCATTCATCGAATCATTAATACACATGACAAAGTCACCCACTTAGCAGAAACTGTGAGTGCCCATGGGCACAGCCCAACCTTCTAGGCACTGTGAAGGGAGACAGAAAACCTAGATCTTTCCTCAAAGATGCACACTCTCACTGAAGAGTGGGGACGGGCACAAAAAATAGGAACACTTACAAGTAAATTCCCAGGTGGTGCCGAGTACACATGTGTTTGTGTCCAGCAGAGGCACCTGGTAACTATCTGGGAAACGAAGCAAGTTTCCACCGACTTCTGTATGGTCTACGTGAATTTTGAATCCTACTATCTCCCCAAAGTGATAGCAATTCTCAAACTAAACCAAAGGTAGGATTTGTTTCTCTATTCAAGGCCTTTGGGACAGCAGGAATAATCAATAAAACATAAAACACAATACAGCCTGAGTTACATTCCTTCTAAATTTACAGCTTTTCAATTCACTAAGCAAATACTTACTGAGCACAGGAGGTGGGGGCAGAGGCTCGGGTCAAGGGCAGTAAGGGATGCAGAAAGACAAGACAGCCTGCAGCTCCTTGCTTTGAAGTCCAAGTCATCAGGAATTTTTAAAAATTTGTACGAAGGATGCAAACACACGTGGGATAGGAGACTTCTCTCTCTCTTTCTCTCCCCACTTTTTACACAGGGCCAAGACAAGACATCTAGAACTTGTACCCAGTATTCTGCTTTGTTTTGGTGTCACACTGTGGTTCTCAGCCCTAGATGTACACCTGGGAGCTTTAGAAGGAAAAACAAAATAAAAAGAAAAGCAGATGCCAGGGCTCCACACCCAGAAATTCTGAGTCAATGGCTCTGAGGGTCATTGGTACCGCTGTTCCTCTAGGTTTACCAGGAAATGCTAATATGAAGTCAGGGCTAAGATTCACTAGTTTGGCAGGAAAAACATCAATCACTGTTGTCCCATGGAGCTGGACCAACTCCCAGTCTGCCCTTAACAGCCGCGGGACTTCAAAGAAGTTACTTATCTTCATCCATCCCCAGTTTCTTTATCTGGAAAATGAGCCTAGTAAGACCGAGTCTACAGAGTCGCTGGGAGGATTCCGTGACCTAACGCCGGAAAATCCCCATCACAGGGCCCGGCACCCAGGAGGGGTTCTGTGGATTCCTGCTCTTACCATGCCAGTAAGATCCGGTTCATCGAGACAAGGCTTTTGAGTGTTTCTTACCAGCTGACATTCTACTCTGTGCTAAGAATTCTGCAGTAAATGAGCCCACATCCACCAAAGGGGTTAAATGATTCCATTTCTTGGGGCAGGGGTAGGGGTCGGAAAACTAATGTCATGATCCTATCTAGGTTATCATTACTTCAGATGTGGGACATAGACACATAGACGTTTACTGCTTTTTAAGAAATAGGTTGAGGTGGTTTCTGTTGGTGTAGATTCTAGGTGACAACTTTTCTGGAGCATGTCAGTCCCTTACATCCACCCATGAAATGTCAACATTTTGGGTCAGATGACCCCAGAGAAAGAACCCTCTGGCTGACCAAGGCTCTGTTCCCAAAGCCTCAGGTGGACCAGAAAGGATATGGGAGTAAGGAGGAGGCCACCACCACCTGAGGCTCAAGAGGCCATCACTCTCCTTCCCCTCCCACTGCGCTGACCCGTGGGACCAGCCTCGCTCCCTGCAGCCTCCAGAAGTCACAGGACAGCAATGCGACTGTCGGCACTCCCCTCTACAGAAGGCTTGCTTGGCGCTCACAACAACCCTATGAGGTCATTCTAGTTTCCAGATGAGGAAACTGGGCCTGAGAGCAGTTGGTTTATTCGTGTGTTCATTCAGAGATACTACGGGGATACAGAAGGGAGGACAGTGGCAGCCCCTGCCTCAAAGGGATGGGCCGCTGATGAGACTAAGAGTCAGCCGGGATTGCTTAGGAAGGAAAGGCCCCCAGGAAAGACTTCCTGAAGAAGGGGGCATCTGAGCTAGGACACCGGCAGCCTTCAAAAGTGGGTAAGACTCGCAGGGGGCCAGTGATGGGCTGGTGATGGGCCAAAGGCCCTGAGAGCAAAGGCCCCTGAGGGAAGCCCAGGGGCTCCCGTGGGCTGTGGATGGGTGGGAGGCGAGGCCTGGGGGATGGGCTGCGACAGAGCCCGAGGCTCGCCTGGCTAAGGAGAGTGGATTTAATCTTGAGAAGCAATTAAAAGCAGCCACTGGAGGGTGAGGACCACTGCTCCTGAAACTCTGCCTCAGGGAAGGAAATGAGGCAGCAGCTCCAGGAAAGCCGGGAGGAGGGGGACACTGAGGCTGTCCCCCTGCCCAGTCGCAGGTAGGGGCCTGCCCAGGCGGGAGCCGGGATGCTGGGCTCCTGGCTCACTCCTTTACCGCAAGAACTGTCAGAGCCCCTGCCCGCAGCTGGTGAGGAGCCCACTCTCTCCCAGGTGGGAGCCGGCAGCCCCCCTCCACCCCTTCTCCTTATGGGTCAGGGGCATACTCCCTTCTCCACTGGCCTCTTTGCCCGCTTGGGGTTTGTGTGGGCTCCGCGCGAAGGCAGATGGGAAGGAAGGCGGCCACCAGAGTGCAAAGCCATTAGCCGCCTGGCCCAGAGTCCCCCCGGCTGTCTGGTTCCATTAGAAGCGGCTCGGCCGAAGCGAGCACTTTCAGAGCCGGGGTTCACCAGGCGGCTGGCCGCTCCCTGAGAACAGGGTGAAAACACACTTGACTGGCCTGGCTTCCATTTGCAGCCTCTCAGCCAGGGACCAAATGCTTCCTGGATGCCCTAGAGCCATCATGGAACATCAGGTCCCGCATTTCTGAGCTACTTTCAGCCCAAACTAGTCCGCTGAATGCAGATACGCGGCGGGCCTGCCAGGCCACAGGCAGGCCCTCCTTTTCCAGGGACCGGACTCTGCAGAGTGGGGCTCCTTTAATCCAGTGGGCATCTTTGTCGTGAGGAGTAGGGAGCCTGGACTTCCCGACCGGGAAAGAGGAGCCCTGGGTTCTGGGGGACTCCTGCTGCTTCCTCACCGTGAGATCTTGACCAGGTCACTTGACCAGGTCCCTGCTTCAGAGACTCGGTTTCCTCGATCAGTGGTTTTTCCAACTCAAGAGTGTGCGTGTGGCTGGGCAGTGGGCAGGGCGAACAAGAAGGCTTCTGATCTCCTGCCCCGAGTTCACCCAACCTGCTTCTATCTGACACACACCACAGCCTTCCAAGCATGCTTTCTCTTGGAGAAAACACTTTACAGCTTAACTTCTTTAAATCACTATAGAAGATGATTTTTAAGGTCTGTTCCAGCTCTAACCCTTGCAATTTTTATTACTTAAGTATTTTCTATAAAAATCTGCAAGGACAGTAATTCGGTTATCGATCACTACCTGGGCAGGAATTAACAGGGACAGAACCCAGGTCAGGCAGCTGGGTTCAGGTGGGGGCATTCCAAGGACATGCAGGGCTTGCTTCCAAGTCCAGACAACAGGCAGCACACTCTCACACACACACTCTCTCTCTCACACACACACTCACACACACACTCACACACACACACATACACGCATACACACACAGAGTCAGGAAAATGGGGCCTAGATCCTTTTGTCTGAAAGCCCCATAAATATCTTCCCAATGATATATTCAGTGTTTCTGGAAATTGCTCCCTCCACTTAGATACTCCCCAGAGCAGAGACTGAGTCTTATAATTTTTTTTTTTTTTTAAATCTCCAGTGCCTGGTTCAGTGAATGCTTATGGTAATGAACTTCTGTGGAACCTCTCAGCAAGAATGCACCAGAATCAACAATCACCCGGGGGTAGAGTATAAATCACTGAAGTACGGAGTATCACCTAGGTGTAATAATAATCATATCACCACCTTGCTGCCGTACAGTGCTTAAGAAGTGATTTTTCAAATCCAGAGCTCCTTTAATATTCATAAATATCACTGTAGAGTAACCAGGGAACAGCATATTACCCCAAAATAGAGAAAAGGGAACTGAGATCCACGTAAGCCTCAGTGGTTTGCAAAAGGTTACACAGTTCCCGCCCCCATAGTAGTGGCTTCGGTTCTCTTTACTCCTCAAGAATGAAAATCCAACAAGAGCAAAAAAGAGAGAAGCCCAGCACCAGAAGGACAAAGCAGGGAACGGGAGACACAGCCTGCCGCTCCCACACCACAGCTCCCTGCTCCCCTCATCCCGAAGCTGTACTTACCCTAGACCCGGCTCACCGCAGGAGCATGTTTCCTGCACGAGTCCCCCTCGGACCCGTCCGGGGCGAGGAAGACGAGAGATGCACAGAGACCTTCTATCCGGGCGGTTCAGAGTCCAGCTCACCGCAGCTAACAGGTACTAGGTGCCCTGTGTCGGCTGCTTAACTGGGCAGAATGTTTCTGCTTGATGGTTCCAGAGCCCGAGCCCGCGACACTGCTCTGTGTCCGGGGCTGCTGAGCTTCCCCAGAGCTTGGCAAGCTTAATATAGCTCCCAGAGTGAAACTTGGCCTCGGCCTCTGCACACAGCCCAGTTGGCCAGGACCAAAGCTCTCAGCTGACCTTTCAACCCCAATCCCTCTGTACAGACATATGGTCCAGGAATAGCGGCCCTGCCACTCGCTCGGCTAGGAAGCTGAATTTATTGGTTAGGTTTGGCTCAATCAGACCAGAGCATGGTTGC
The DNA here is from genome assembly GCA_004024625.1 of Mellivora capensis. Taxonomy (NCBI): domain Eukaryota; kingdom Metazoa; phylum Chordata; class Mammalia; order Carnivora; family Mustelidae; genus Mellivora; species Mellivora capensis. Next base: position 15,504 of record PISX010029634.1, read on the forward strand.
TAAAAGCAGCCTTGAAGGATGGTGTCTTGCCCACTCCCCACCCACAAGCCCTGTCACTGTCTGTCACCTCACCCTGTCTTATTGCTTCATAGACACAGTGATTGCTGTTTGAAACCATCTTGTTCCTTCCCTTGCTGTTCGTCCAGCTTGCCTGCTACAGGGTCACCGCTGTAAAAGCAAAGACTTCGGCCACCTTATTCAGCGCTTATCCCCAGAACACAGGACAGCGGCAAGGACCGCCAGATACACAGTAGGTCTTCCTAAATAGTTGAATGAGTGGACGGGCACGCCCTTCCAAGAGTTTACTTTCAGCCCAGAACTTCAATGTTTCCTTCTGTCCCCAGCCCACTGGCTAGGACCTGCCTTCCCGGAGTCCATTCGCACGAAAGAAACAAACCTCTTCAGGGTCTCACATTCTCAAGGTTCCCATCACCAGCTCTGCTCAGGACAGCAGGTGAGAGTGGCTTCAATACCGAGTGGCCATCCCCGCGGCCGTCCGGTCCCCACTCCTCTGAGTGGTCACACACTCTCATGGAACAGGCATGTGGGACATTCAGAGCTGCCTTTTTTCTGCTCCCTTCCCTTGTGCCCTCGTGCCTACCGTCGCCCACACACGCTGCCTTGCAACTCACCTGCATGATGAGCCACGCCCCCCATGAGGCCCCTCAGGAGCACTAATTCGTCATCTTTTGATCCTTGGCAGCCAGAGGAAGATCTGGGGGTCACGGACTGAGTCAGCACACACCACGGCAGCAAGGTGAGTGCAGCGTCATGAACACATAGTGGGGGTCAGGATGCCGGGGCCGGAACCCTGGCTCTGCTGCCGACTGGCTGTGTGCGGGTGGGGGTGGGGGGGACCCGTCACTTGAGCTCACTGGGCTCTGCTACTTCATTCGTGGGATGAGGACAATGTAGACAGAATTAGTGGTTCTCCGGTGGGCTTTCACCAGCTCCACAAGGGCCAGAATATGGGATGGGGGAGAAATGTATACTCTGAAGAAGATCGTACGGGTGAAACCATCAGATTACAAACTGGGGCTAAAAGGCCTAGCCACATGTGACCCATTTGCTTGTCAAATCTTGACATCTGAATGGCTTCAAGGGAAGGGGGCGGCTCCCTGGAGACCCCACCAGCCCAGCTGACAGATGTCCGCCCTACTCACGCACCTCTGTTGCCTGCCTGGCCCTAGCTCCCTCAATCCCACACTCAGTGACCACCCCCAAGGTCTTCTCCAGATGCTTGGATCCCCTGGTCGATAGATTTCTGAATCCCTTAACGGCTCTAAATTTCTGTGACTCCACATGGCTTTACTTCCAGACCCTGCACCCAGGAAGCCTCTTGAAAGGGATGGTCTAAGGGTGGTCTCAGAAGTTCTCCCTGTATTAGGAAGAAACACTGGCATGACGGGATTCCTGGCTCTTCTCCAAAACCATAAATTCCAAGGAAGCCTCAGAACCTACTAATTCCGCAGTTGGGGCAGGACGGTGCCACCCAAAAGTGAGATGCCCGTAAGTAAGAGAGAGGACATGGTAGATGGGATTATTGCTGCTAATTCTTCACATCCTCTGCACTGTGTCTCCATGGTACTTCCCGCTGAAACAGGCACCACCTAGTTCCCTGCCCTGCCAGTGTTGGGGTGAGCCACACAGTTCGCTTAGGCCCATGGGACACTGGTGGGCACGAGCGAGCAGAGGCTTCACCGGACCCTGCTGATCTGGTTTTCATGTTGCACTCGAGAGACACCACGAGAAAAGCATGCCCCCACAGCTGTCGCTCTTTTACTCTGGGACCGAGGAGCACCAGCACCGAGTTGCAGGCTCGCCCAGCCCCCCCACCATCTGAAGCAGAGCCATCCCAGCCAAGATAAATTTGCAAGTGAGAGGAAAAAAAGGTGTGTTTTTGTAAACCATGATAATTTGAAGATTGTTACACAGCATCATCACGGCAAGAGCTGACCACCACAGGAAAGGAAGGTGGACGACCTCGCTGCGACATTTCTGGGAGGAAGCAGCAACCGGCCACCCTAGGGGTCCTCAGCGCAGCAAGGACACGAAGCCCATGCACACACCTCCTCCCCTCTGTTGCAGCAGAAACACTAGGAATTAGGGGAGTTTCCCTTCCTGAGTTTCCAGTCTTTTCCTCTATCTCAGGGACAACGGGCCATGTTCTAGATCTGTCCCTGTGCCATACCTGCCCATCCCCCCTCTCAGTGACCAGTGCCCAGAGAGCAGAGATGACATTATCATTTCCGCTTCCCTATCGCCCTTAGCATGTAGTAGAGCTGCAGTCACTTCATTGACTTGATAAACACTCATTATTGAATTGAGAAGAACAGAGAGGGGTCTGTCCCCAGAATGACAAACGGCCCTCAGAAACGAGGAAATCACTGCCAGGGCTAAACCATTAAACCACAGGGGTGGCCTCTGGCCCATGAGGCATGGGCGACACACTCAGTGAAGGCCCTGCTGGAGACACGACCCGTCAGCAAGCAACCGCGAAGCCCTGCCGAGCCGGGGCTCAGCTCCAGCAGCAGCCAGGGACTACCCGTGCAAGGTAGCTGGGAAGTCCAGTGAGAGGACGGGCACCTACCTGGGAGCTGGGTGGGGCGACCAGATTGATTCCTGGAGGCGCAGGCAGTGCACCTGAGGGGGGGCCCATGGCAGACGTGATGACTCGATATGGAGAACCCAGGGCATTGAGGGGGGGCCCCACCGCACTCAGAGTCCGTGGGGCACTCACTGGGGTGTCCGTGTAGCTGGGGTGGCTGTCCATCGGCTTCCCTGTGGGCAAGGCTGCCGATGGGCTCATGGACGTGGAGCCAGAGTGGCCGGGGGAGCCTGTAAGGAGAAGAGCATAGATGAGGGGAGACTGGGGGGCCCAGAGATGACCTCTTGCGGACAGAGGCCCTCTGCTTGTGTCCTGTAGCTCTCCTCTCCTCCCGACCACACTGCATATCTGTGACCCCAAGGTGCTGACACCCCCACTGAGCTGCTAGATTAAAGGCACAGGAAGAACCTGGTCTCCAACAGAACATGCATCCATGTTTTAGTTCTCGGATGCCCGCCTGGAACCCACCTTGGACTGGGTCACATCAACACCCCGGGCCACAAGCGGCACAGCCCATGAGCCCCCCGTGCCTAAGGGATGGTGGTGGGGGCCAGCCAGCCAGGGAAGGGGAGTCAAGTCCAAACCCACATGTGGAGAGGAAGCGAGCAGGTGTCCGGGCTACTCCGGAATGCCCAGTTTCACACTCCTGGTGCTCGGAGAGCTGGGGTCGCGCTGAGCCTGCAAGGCAGGAGCAATTCCTTCGCTCGCACGCAATGAACATTTTCTGAGACGCAGGTACGATTCTAGGTGCTGGGGCTTCAGAGCCAGAGAGAACACAGTTCCTGCTGTCAGGGGTCACATTCCACCATGGCAAGGTGAGGGGGTGGTGCGGGCAGAGACTGTTGTCCTACCCTTGGCCACCTGTATCTTTTGCAACTTTGTGCCCATTAAGGTCCTTGCCCTGCCAGTCTCCACAGTGTGGGGTTTTATCAGCACCCAGGGAAGGAGACTCAGGATGGCTGGGCATGGCTTACTGGCCACAAAGGCCCAGGAAGCCAAGTGCAGACAGGCCTGCCCAAGCCATTCCTACCCCAAGCACAGGGAGTGTGGTCACAAGTATCCACAGAACAGGCCCTGGGCACAGGATCCTCTGTCCTATTTCTCCCAGGTAAGTTGACTCCAAGTTCCCTTATGGTGAGCCACAGCTCAAGGTGACAGAGACAGAGGGGGCCCCGCTGTTCTCTCAGAAGTGCAGCATGGAACATTCTCTCCAGAAAAGAGAAGCTATAAACCCGTGGATCTGTAGCAGCAAACAGAGACCGGAAAAGCGAGAGGGCTGCCTACCCTGAATCACAGCGCGGCTTCCTCGCGTGGTTCCCTGGGCATTCAAGGGGTACCTCGAGTACCTGGTGCATGCGGGATGCAAGGTGCTGTCCAAACCCTGGGAAGACCTCAGAGGTCACTCAGTGTAGCATTAGGAGCAGCATGTGGGGAGGGATGTGCTCCCTTCAAATACTGTGCAACTACTCTTTTTTTTTTTTAATAAACAAATTTTTATCCCCAGGGGTACATGTCTGTGAATCGCCAGGTTTACACACTTCACAGCACTAACCATAGCACATACCCTCCCCAATGTCCATTACCCCACCCACCTTTCCCGACCCCCTCCCCCCAGCAACCCTCAGTTTGTTTTGTGAGATTAAGAGTCACTTATGGTTTGTCTCCCTCCC
>PISX010029635.1:0-19798 GCA_004024625.1 Mellivora capensis
GAGTATTATGCCTCCATCAGAAAGGATGAATACCAGACTTTTGTAGCAACATGGATGGGACTGGAAGAGATTATGCTGAGTGAAATAAGTCAAGCAGAGAGAGTCAATTATCATATGGTTTCACTTATTTGTGGAGCATAACAAATAACACGGAGGACATGGGGAGATGGAGAGGAGAAGGGAGTTGAGGGAAATTGGGTGGGAGATGAACCATGAGAGACTATGAACTCTGAAAAACAACCTGAGGGTTTTGAAGGGGCTGGGGGTGGGAGGTTGGGGGAGCCAGGTGGTGGGTATTATGGAGGGCATGCATTGCATGGAGCACTGGGTGTGGTGTAAAACTATGAACTCTGTTATGCTGAAAAGAAATAAAAAAAAAAGAAATATAACGGATCCAAATTGGAAAGGAAAAGCCAAAACTGTCACTATTTTTAGGTGATATAATATTATACAGAGAAAATTCTAAAGACGCTACCAAAAAAAATGTTCGACTAACAAATGAATTTGGTAAATTTGTAGGGTACAAAATCAATATAAAAAATCTGTTGTTTCTATATACTAATAATAAACTATCAGTAAGAAAAACTAGAAAAACAATCCCATTTTTAATTGCATCAAATAATATAATACCCAGAAATAAATTTAACCAAGGAAGTGATAGACCTATATACATAAAATTGTAAAACATTGATGAAAGAATTTGAAGAAGACATAAATAAATGAAAAAAAAATATATTGTGTTCATGGATCAGAAGAGTTAGTATTGTTAAAATGTTTGTGCTACCCAAAGCAATCTATAGATTTAACATAATATCTATCAAAATTCCAATGGCAGGGCGCCTGGGTGGCTCAGTGGGTTAAAACCTCTGCCTTTGGCTCGGGTCGTGATCCCGGTGTCCTGGGATCGAGCCCCGAATCGGGCTCTCTGCTCAGCAGGGAGCCTGCTTCCTCCTCTCTCTCTGCCTGCCTCTCTGCCTACTTGTGATTTCTCTCTGTCAAATAAATAAAATCTTAAAAAAAAAACCAATCTCCAATGGCATTTTTTACATAAATAAAACAATCAAAATTTGTATGAAACCACAGAAAAAAAATCAAAGCAATCTTAAGAAAAAAGCTGGAGGCATTACACTGCCTGATTTCAAACTATATTACAAAGCTATAGTAATCAAAGTAATCAAAACAGTATATAATTGGCATAAAAAAGACACATTAGTCAGTGGAATAAAATAAAGTACCCAGGGCGCCTGGGTGGCTCAGTGGGTTAAGCCTCTGCCTTCTCCTCAGGTCATGATCTCACGGTCCTGGGATCAAGCCCCACAATGGGCTCACTACTCATCAGGGAGCCTGATTCCCCCTCTCTCTGCCTGCCTCTCTGCCTACTTGTGATCTCTCTCTCTCTGTCAAATAAATCAATAAAATCTTTAACAAAAATAAAATAAAATAAAATAGTACCCAGAAAAAAAAACAACTATGTTTATATGGTCAATTAATTTATCACAAAGGAGCCAAGAATGTATAATTGGGAAATGTCAATCTCTTAACTAATTATTATTAAGAAAACTGGACAGCCACGTACAAAAGAACAAAATTGGAGAACTATCTTCCACTATACCAAAAAAACAAAATCAAAGAAAAAAAACCTTCAAAATTGAATAAAGACTTGAACATAAGATCTGAACCATAGAATTCCTAGAAGAAACCATGGTATTTCAATTGCTGGTCATAGGTGGTTCTATATTTTAATTTTTGAGGAACATCCATACTGTTTTCCACAGTGACAGCATTATTTTTCATTCCCACAAACAGTGTAAGAGGGTCCCTTTTTCTCCGTAGTGAACTGATGGTTACCTGGAAGAAAGGTCAGTGGGGAGGATGGGTAAAATAGGTGATAGGAATTAATGAGTGCAATTACTGGGTTGAACACCAGGTTTTGTATAGAAGTGTTGAATCACTATATTGTACACCTAAAACTAATATTACACTTTATGTTCACTACCTGAAATCTAAATAAAAACTTGCAAAAAAATTAAGTCTTCTCAACTAAAATTATTCAGATGCATATTTTATTAAATAAAAAAAAAGAGGCGCCTGTGTGGCTCAGTGGGTTAAGCCTCTGCCTTCGGCTCAGATCATGATCTCAGGGTCCTGGGATCAAGCCCCACATCTGGCTCTCTGCTCAGTGGGGAGCCTGCTTCCCCTCCTCTCTCTCTGCCTTCTTCTATTCCTACTTGTGATCTCTGTCTGTCAAATAAATAAATAAATAATAAATAAATAAATAAATAAAGCTTTTCCCCTAAGATCAGGAAAATGGCAGCACTGTGCACTATTACCACAGCTGTTCAACATAGTACTAGAAGTCCTAGCCTCATCATTCAGACAACAAAACGAAATTAAAGTCATCTGAAACAGCAAAGAAGTCAAACTCTCACTCTTTGCAGATGATATGATAATTTATGTGGAAATCTGAAAAACTCCACTCCAAAACTGCTAGAATTCATACAGGAATTCAGTAAAGTGTCAGGATGTAAAATCAATGCACAGAAATCAGCTGCATTTCTTTACACCAACAACAAGACATAAGAAAGAGGAATTAAGGACTCAGTCCCATTTACAATTGCACCCAAAAAAGTAAGATACCTAGGAATAAACCTAAACAAAGAGGCAAAGAATTTGTACTCAGAAAACTATGAGGTACTCATGAAAGAAATTGAGGAAGACATGAAGAAATGGAAAAAAGTACCATGCTCATGGATTGAAGAACAAATATTGTGAAAATGTCTATGCTACCTAGAGCATCCTACACATTTAATGAAATCCCTATCAAAATACCACCAACTTTTTTCAAAGAAATGGAACAAATAATCCTAACACACTGAATAGCCAGAGGAATGTTGAAAAAGAAAGCCAAAGTTGGTGGTATCACAAGTCCAGACGTCAAGCTCTATTGTAAAGCTGTAATCATCAAGACAGTATGATACTGCCACAGAAAACAGACACATAGATCAATGGAACAGAATAGAGAGCCCTGAAATGGACCCTCAACTCTATGGTCAACTCATCTTCCACAAAATACGAAAGAATATCCAATGGAAAAAACACAGTCTCTTCAACTAACGGTGTTGCGAAAATTGGACACCTGATGCAGAAGAACCAGACCATTTCCTTACATCATATACAAAAATAGACTCAAAATGGATGAAAGACCTCAATATGAGACAAGAATCCATCAAAATCCTTGAGGAGAACACAGGCAGCAACCTCTTTGACCTCAGCCACAGCAACTTCTTCCTAGAAACATCGCCAAAGGCAAGGGAAGTAAGAAAAAATGAACTATTGGGACTTCATCAAGATCAAAAGCTTTTGCACAGCAAACAGTCAACAAAACCAAATAAGACTGAACAGAATGGGAGAAGATATTTGCAAATGACATATCAGATAAAGGTTTAATATCCAAAGTCTATAAAAAAAACTTATCAAACTCAACACCCAAAGAACAAATAATTCAATCAAGAAATGGGCAGAAATGGGGGGAGGAGGGGAGGGAGAGAGTGGTGAAGATATGGACATTGAGGAGGGTATGTGCTATGGTGAGTGCTGTGAAATGTGTAAATCTGGTGATTCACACCTGTACCCCTGGGGATAAAAATACATTATATGTTTACAAAAAAATAAAAAAATAATAAAAAATAGAAAAAAAAAGAAATGGGCAGAAGACATGAACAGACATTTCTGCAAAGAAGACATCCAAATGGCAAACAGACACATGAAAAAGTGCTCCACATCACTCGACTTCAGGGAAACACAAATCAAAACCACAGTGAGGTACCATCTCACACCAGTCAGAATGGCTAAAATTAACAAGTCAGGAAATGACAGGTGTTTGTGAGGATGCGGAGAAAGGGGAACCCTCCTACACTGTTGGTGGGAGTTCAAACTGGGGCAGCCACTATGGAAAACAGTATGCAGGTTCCTCAAAATGTTGAAAATAGTGCTACCCTATGACCCAGCAATTGCACTACTGGGTATTTAATCTAGAGTTACAAATGTAGTGTTCCAAAGGGACACATGTATCCAAATGTTTATAGCAGCAATGTCCACAATAGCCAAACTATGGAAAGAGTCTAGGTGTCCATCAAAAGATAAATGAATAAAGAAGATGAGATATATATATATGTATATATATATATATATTCATCATATGAATATTTATTCAGAATATATATTCATATGATGAATATATATATAAAGAATTCATTATATGAACATATAATAAAGAAGATGTGGTATATATGTATATATGTATATAATATTTAACATATTATATAGTATATATAATATATAAATATTTATTTATTATAATATATAACATTGTATGATATATAATACATTTATTATACATATTTATATAACATTTATTACATGAATATATAATAAAGAAGATGGGGTATATGTGTGTGTGTATATATACACATATATATGTATATGTATGCCCAAATCGATATTGATATGGGCAGAAAGCTCATGAGAATAGGCCAGTGTTGGGCGGCCATTTGGACCGCTCTGTGCCCCATGGCCTAGAGCGATTTCTCGCTCCATGCATGTCGCGGCCATCTGGAAAACACGCGGAGACCATGCTGCCCACCCGAGGGCCCCTCCACAGGGAAGCTTTCCTGGAGCAGAGTTGAGGGAGGGGTTGTGGCTGGGCGTCAGTGTCTGAATTTTCGGCCTGGTGTGGCACCAAAGGTTGGGGATGGCTTCAGTGGGGGCATGAAGGTTTCTCTCGCTTTGAGGGTTTTCCGCAGCTCCGAAAGGCACCGTTCCTCCTTGGTGGCAGGTGGACTCATGGGGTGTGACTCAGGGTTCCCCAATTGGAGGGCTGGAGGGACAGGCCCCTGGGGAAGGAACACTGAAAACACATCCGAGGGTTAGGTCCAGTGCCTAGGGGCATAGCACGGTGAACCGCCAGCACTGGGGTGGGAGCCCTAGAGGGTGAGAAGCAAGAGGCCTTGTCCTTGCAGGAGCATGACTCATTGAGGGCAATCTCACAGTATTCGGGCCACGACCACTCAAGTCCCTGGGCCAGGCCCAGGCAGTAGCCCTGCAGATATGTGCCACAGGAAGCAAGTTCGTTGGGGATTTTCTGGCCAATTATTTTGAACTTTCTGCCCAAATTGAAATTGATTTGGGCAGAAAGCTTTTGAGAATTGTCCAGCATTGGGTGGCGACTTTGGCCCCACTGTCAGCCATGGTCTAGAGCCCTTTTTCCTTGGGTGTGTGTTAAGGCCCCATGGGAAACTGGCAGTGACCACGTGGCTTCCCCGAGGGCCCCAGTGCTGGGGAGCTTTCTGAGGAGAGAGTTGAAGGAAGGGTTGTGGCTGGGCATCAGCCTCTGAGTTTTTGGCCCAGTGTGGCGCTGATGGTGGGGTTGGCCTGTTGGGGGGGCATGCAGGTATCTCCCGCTCTGAGGGTTTTGTGCAGCTCTGAAAGGCAGAGTTTCCACTTAGGTGGCAGAAGGACTCATGGGGTGTGTTTCAGGGTTCCCCCAGTTGAGGGCTTGAGGGACAGGACCTTGGAAAAGGAAAATTAAAAAACAGGTGAGGGTTAGGGCCTGGGACTAGGGGCATGGCAGGCCCCTTCTGCCCCTTCTGCCAGCACCAGGGAGGGGTACCCCAGGAGGCTGAGTAGCAGGAGGCATTGGCCTCGCCTGTGCCTGACTCACTGAGGGCTTTCTGGCAGGGTTCGAGCCGGGACAACTCAGGATCCCAGGCCAGGCCCAGGGGGTGGCCCTGAAGACATGCAGCACAGGAAGTGAGCTCGCCAGTGGTTTTCCAGCCAATTCTCATGAGCTTTCTACCCAAATCAATATTGATTTGTGGTATATATGTGTGTGCATGTGTGTGTATATCTATATCTATATCTATCTCTCATATATATATATATATGGTATATATGTATATATTTCCCCAGGGTCCTCAACACGCACTGAACGAAAAAGGGCTCTAGACCACGGCTGACAGTGCAGTCCGAGTCGCTGCCCAACACCGGCCAATTCTCACAAGATTTCTAATGAGATGTCTGCCCAAATCAATCTTGATTTGGGCAGATATATATACATATATACCACATCTTCTTTATTATATAGTCATATAATAAATGTTATATAATACATATACTAAATATATTATATGTTATACAATATTATATATAATAAATAAATAAATACTTATATGTTTATATATAATGGAATACTATGCAGCCATCAAAACGACATTGGCTATAATTTTTAAACTTTGACACCAAATTAAAGGCAAAAAACAAACAAATAAATGAGTGAGACTGCATCAAACTAAAAAGCTTCTACACAGCAGTAGAAGCCATTAACAATGTAAAAAGACAACATGTTAAATGGGAGAAAGTGCTTGCAAATTGTATCTAAGTGGATAATATCCAAAATTTATAAAAATTCATATAACTTAATAGAAAAAATTGTAATTGGATTACAAAAGAGGCAGAGGATCAGAATAGACATTTTTTCAGAGAAGAAATTCTGGTGGCCCACAGGTACATGAAAATAGTCTCAACATTACTAATCATCTGGGAAATGGAAATCAAAACCATAATATCACCTCACATTTGTGAGAATGGCTATTACCAAAAAGACAAAAAATAACAATGTTTTGGCAAGGGTGTGGAACAAAAGGAATTCTTCTGCACTTTTGGTGGGAATATAAATAGGTGCAGACACTACTGAAAACAACATGGAGCATTTTCTATTTTTTTTATTTTTTAAAAGATTTTTTATGTATTTATTTGAGAAAGAGAGAGTGAGAGAGAGAGCATGAGAGGGGAGAAGGTCAGAGGGAGAAGCAGACTCCCCGCAGAGCTGGCAGCCCAATGTGGGACTCGATCCTGGGACTCCAGGATCATGACCTGAACTGAAGGCAGTTGCTCAACCAGCTGAGCCACCAGGTGCCCTTTAAAAAAATAAAATTAGAACCACCATATGGCCTAGAAATTGCACTTCTGGGTATTTAGCCAAAGAAAATGAAAATGTTAACTTGAAAAGTTATATGTAACCCTATGTTCACTGCAGCATTATTTACAATAGCCAACATAGGGAAAAAAAACCTAAATTTCCATTGACATACAAATGGATAAAGAAAATGTAGTGTATATATGCATAGCCATAGAAAACAAATGTTATCTTGCCATTAACAACAACATGGATGGATCTTGGAGGCATTATACTAAGTGAAATAAATCAGACAGAGAAAGGCAAATACCATATGATGTCACTTATTTTGTGTAATCTTAAATAAAAAGAATAAAAAAGTTCATAGGTACAGAAAACAGATTGGTGTTTGGGGGCAGGAATTAGATTAAACAGATGAAGGGAGTCAAAAAGCACAAAACTCTAGTTATAAAATAAATAAATCATGTGGATATAATGTATGACATGGCACCTATAGTTAATACTACATTGTGTATTTGACAGTTTTTAAGAGAGCGCATCTTAAAAGTTCTCAACAAAAAATTCTGCAACTAATGTCTATAATCATAGACATTAACTAGACTTATTATGGTGATCATTTTGCAATATAGACAAATATCAAATCATTATTCACCTGAAACTAATATAATGCTTGTATGTCAAATCTCAATAAAAGAGAAAAAATATGTCATTTTGTTTATTTATGAAAATAGAACATATTCATTTATAATATGAAATTATGGATAAGCAAAATAATCAAACAAGTATATGGGGGCATTTTAAGAGAATGCTGTTGCTACCCTTTATAGAAGAAAATGGTTAGTCTTTCTTTTTTTAGAAGTCTAAGAAATTACAATTTAAATATCCATTTAGAAAAGCATTGAAACATTCTAAAAATTAGGGAGTGATTCACTACTACAGTTGGCATATTGAACTCTTAATATTGCCTTATGAGAAAAAAACTTGGGTGAGAGACCTTTATCCAGAAATTATTCTCTCATGAAAACTACTTTAGGTCAGGTGCTTATAATGCAATATTCAGGTATTAAATTAAAGACCATGAATATGTTAATGAGAGGCACACGAAGTTCAGAATCTCTTTGTCTCTGCCAACTGTTTCTCCTTTCAATTCTGCTTATTGTTCCTACCCTCAGTTGTGTAAATGTATTTTGGATCTCATTATTTCATACACTTCTATTGCTTTCCTTTATATATATAGAAAATATATATTTGTATATAATATATATTATATAAAATATTTTATATTATATATACCTTTTATTATATATTTTATATATAATCTACATTTATATTTATATATGTATATATATACATATATATATGTAATTCAAGTTAGTTAACATACAAGGTAAATCAGTTGCAGGTATAGAATATAATGACTCAACACTTAGGTATATAATGCAGTGCTCATCACAGAAAGTGCCCTCCCTAATGCCCATCACCCATTTAGCCTCCTCCCTCTACCAAACCTCAGTTTGTTCTCTATCATTAAGAGTCTCTTATGGTTCACTTTTCTCTCTTTTTCCCTTCCCTCTATTGCTTTCCAGCTCCATTCAGCACCAGAACAGTTCTGGAAGGCATATCCACTGTAACTCTCAGGAGAACTTACTGAATGATAATTTAAGAAGTGTTAATCCCCAGTCTCATTCCCTTGTTCCATCATTATGCTGCTGTTCATCTATCCTCTAACTAGAAAATGCTACATATGTATCTGCCACTACTTCCCCCTTCCATGCCCAAGTTTGGCCTCAAGATTATTCTTAACATAGAACTCAGGCAATCACTACTACTCAGTGGAATATGATACATGAAATGAAGATTTCATATCATCTCTGAAAGCTAATTAACTAAACTGCAGAGAAAGATTTTGTAAGAAAATAGACACACTTCCTTGTACTGGTTTACCATGAGACTGCACATGGCTCCACGCAGCCTTTGAGACAGAGGTCACTCTTTTTTTTTTTAATAAAAATTCAATTAATTTATGTATGGTGTATTAATAGTTTCAGAGGTAGAGTGAAGCTATTAATTAATTGCATTTAATCCCCAGTGCTCATTACATTGCATGCCCTCCCAAATACCCATCACTCAGTTATCCCATCCCCCCCTCCTCTCCCCTCCAGGAAACCTCAATTTGTTTCCTAGAGTTAAGGGTCTCTTATGGTTTGTCTCCCTCTCTGATTTCATCTCGTTTTATTTTTCCTCCCTTCCCCTATGATCCTGTTTTGTTTCTTAAAGTCCACATTTGGGTGAAATTATATGACAATTGTCTTTTTCTGATTGACTTATTTCACTTAGCATAATACACTCTAGTTCCATCCACTTTGTTGCAAATGGTAAGATTTCATTTTTCTGATGGCTGAGTAATATTCCATTATATATATATAATATATATAATAGATACAATATTCCATTATATATATCTATTGTATAATATATAATAGATATAGTAGTAATATTCCTATATATATATATACATATATATATACATATATATCTCACATCTTCTTTATCCATTCATATGTGTGAGATATATATATATCTCACATCTTCTTTATCCATTCATCAGTTGTTGGACATCTGGGCTCCTTCCATAGTTCAGCTATTGTGGACATTGCTGCTATAGACATTGGAGTGTAGGTGTTCCTTTGGGTTATTATGTTTGTGCCCTTTGGGCAAATATTCAACACCCAAAAAACAACCTGGTCAAGAAACGGGCAGAAGATATAAACAGACATTTCTCCAAAGAAGACATACAAATGGCCACAGGAACATGAAAAAATAATCAAAATCACTTGGCTTCAGGGAAATACAAGTCCAAACCACAATGAGATACCACCTCATAAGAGTCAGAATGGCAAAAATTAACAAGTCAGGAAACAACAAATGTTGGTGAGGATGTGGAGGAAGGGGAACCCTCTTACATTGCTGGTGAGAATGAAAGCTGGTACAGCCACTCTGGAAAACAGTATGGATACTCTTCCAAAAGTTGAAATAGAGCTATCCTACAACCTAGCAATTGCACTACTAGGTATTTACCAAAAGGTTGCTCTTGTCTAGCTGTAGAATTCTGTCACTATTAACTCAATTTTCACATTAGATAAACTACTGCTTCTTCTCTCTTTTCATTTATAACTTGTCTTTATATCATTCTCCTACTTTACTCACCATTCCAGTGTGAAACATACTCATTTTTATTCCTTTGATCCCAGAAAAATGTGAACTGAGAGGCACCTTGGGTGGCTCAGTTGGTTAAGTGCCTGACTTTTAGCTTTGACTTAGGTGAAGACCTCCTGGCCCTCAGATCAAGCCTCTCATCAGGCTCTGCACTGAATGCAGAGTCTGCTTCAGGTTCTTTCTCCCTTCCCCTTTGTCCCCCGACCCCACTCACATGCTCTCTCTCTCTCTCTTTCCTTTTCTCTCTCTCTCAAATACATAAATAAAATCTTTTAAAAAAATAATGGTAAGGTAATTTACTTTAAAATTTCCCTCTGTGACTGAATTTACTTTAAAATTTCCCTCTGTGACTAAATTTACTTTAAAATTTCTTACTTTCAAATTTCTTAAGTTAGAATATGGAGTTTTCTTTACAATAAAGGTCAAAGTAACAGTGGCTTGAAAAAAAATAAAAAAAAATATTTCTAATATAACAGTCTGAAGGTAAATAGTTCAGGGTTGGTATTGCCTACATGGTATTCAAGGATCCAGCTTCCTTCTGTCTTATGAGTCTGCCATTGTTACTGTTGAAGTGCCAGTTCATACCTTATATCCTTGCTCCAGCTACTGCCTCATGTTCACATATTAGGTAGCTGAATGGGAAGAGAGGGTAATGAAGGGTATACCCTTTTCTGAGTGGCATAACCCAGAAGTCTCACACATTATTTTTGTTTAACTCCCATGATCAGAACTTAGTCACATGCCATACATGACTACAATAAATAATGGGAAGTATACTTTTCAGCTGGTTGGCCTATGATCAGCTAAATATTGAATATTTTATTATTGAATAAACAAGGGGGATATATATTAGAAGCATCTAGCCCATTATCCCAAACTACTCTTTCTTGGTATAGTGATATCTGAACTCTGGTCACAGAATTTCCCTGAAAGGCTGTCTTCTCTGCTTGGGTCATACAACATTGGCCCATACTTACAGATTTCTTACTCCATAGTTCTGTTCTCTAAGCACATTGATTTATTTCACCTTGAGTGATTAACCACAAGAATTATTCATCACAAATGATGCCATAATAGTGGAAAGGCTATGAGGCATGGATTCAGCGATCCTTGATGTAGAATCTTGGAGAAGACATTATATCTTTCTAGCTTCTATGTCAGCCTCGCAGAATACTAGTGAATGTTCAATAAGATAATCCGTATAAAAGGCTTTGTAAGTAAGAAAGTGCTATTAAAGTGCTTGTGGCTATTTCATTTTTAGTGTTATTTTACAACTGTCTCTCTACACCATTGTTACCCTATAGCTACCTAACTTGGCAATCCCAGAACTTGAGCTCCCCTTAGTGATTTACTTCTCTAAGGTCCCAACACTTAGCTATCTCTCCTTATCATTGACATGGGCACAGTTCAATTTATCTTTTTAATTATTTTACCCTTGTGCTTTTAGAGACAGTTGTCCACATAGGATTTTATTGGGATTGAGTTTTTAGTTGCTCTCAGGTTATAGGATGGCATGAGGTTATTCATTTCACAGCAGTCTATACACTGTATGAACACTTTTTTGGGCCTACCTAATTAAGGCTTGGGTTTGTGTCATTCTTTCTAATCCTTGACAGTATTTAATCTTCACATGCATTTCCTGGGTGCTTTTGTATACTTTTTAGCCATTTAGCATAAATAATTTTGGCCATAATACAAATTCTGTCAAGCTATAGAAATTCTACTGGTAACTATAGCAACATGCATTTCCTGTTCCCAATCAGGAATAAGAAACTTTAGTTGCTTTGTTTACTTAGGAAAAAGAAATATTTCTATCTACATTAGTTGTCCATTATAAGATTGGGAATCTTATGTATGCACGGTCATAATATAAAATATTTTTGTTTTCAGGAAATTGAATGATGTGTCATACTAATTATGCTCTAATTAATAGTTGCCAGTGGATTTAATTATTTTTAATATAACTTGGCAGACTTTATTAGAAATATAATTTAGAGCATGGTTTTTAGGCATGCTCTCAAAGCTGTTGGCATTATACAGGTTAAAGTTAATGATTTAGAATGCATTTGAAATGTTTACACTTCCAATAAATGAGAAACATGAGATAGAGAGACAAGTAACATCTATTGAAAGCCTACTCCTTGTTGGGCACCTGGGTGTCTCAGTGGGTTAAAGCCTCTGCCTTCGGCTCAGGTCATGATCCCAGGGTCCTGGGATCGAGCCCCACATTGAGCCCCACATCAGGCTCTCTGCTCAGCAGGGAGCCCGCTTCCTCCTCTCTCTCTGCCTGCCTCTCTGCCTACTTGTGCTGTCTGTCAAATAAGTAAATAAAATCTTTAAAAAATGTAAAAATAAAAGAAAAAGAAAGCCTAATCTTTGCCACGTTCCATACTACTTGCTTTACACACATTTAATTCCCCTAAACAGTAATCCTAAGAACTAGGTATTATTAAATCCTCATTTTCCCAATAAAGAAAATGAAATTCAGAGATATTAAGCATATTACTTAATCATAGACCTAGTAGGCTTAAACAAACCTGAATCTACTTGCTCCAAATTTATTGTTAATTCTTCTAGATCATGCTACATTCTGGAAAGGTAATACATGTGTTTTGAAATAAATATTATTCTTTAAAAACTCATTAAAACATAAGTTTGCCATACACAATTTTCAGCTTTTGTAGAAAAGGATGAAGTTTAGATATTGTCAAACAGTGTGACACAGTCTATTCTCTTTACCATTTATTGCTGATTAAGCATGAAGTATAGAAGTTGTCTGATACAATTAAGGACTGACATATTTTAGAGTAAACATTAGAAATATAGTTGTTGTTAAGTATATCAATTAGATTATAAGCTAATGATTCAAAAATTAGTTGATAATTGAGCAGCTAAATTATTTAAATGTAGTCCCAGTAGTAGCTATAGGATATGTGAAAGAGCATGTACACTGTAGAATTTTAGTTATTAAGTTTCAGCAAAAAATATAGTTAAATAATTTGATCTTACTTTATTCTAATTTCTGAAAAGTTATTTGAGAAATATCAAAAAAATGTTGACTGATTCTATATTTTCATTGACACCATTATTTTTCAGACATATATTGACACAAGGAAAATATCCTGACTAATCATACAATAATGCAAATTTCACTTAACCTAGCGTAAGTCTTAAAAATTAAGTTATGATTTCCTAATCTAATTTAATATTTATTTTATAGATTATAATTGAAACTCTTACCCCTTAAAAAATTCAAAAGAAGGATAAGTTTAGGTTTAGAAGACAGTGTGAACTCAGAACAATCAGATCCATTCCAAGCCCGGAAGATCCCTAAGATTCCTTCCAACTTTCTTATTTCAGTCCTAGGGTATATGCCAGCATCTCCTTCTGGCTATACAAAGCATGTAACCTTTACCTATTAAAGCTCTGAATGCTTTAATTTTGCATAATCTATGGTAACAAGAATCAAGGAAAATAAACAGAAAACCCAGAAATAAACCCATAATTATATGGTCAATTAATGTTTGACAAAGGAGGAGTGAATACACAGTAGGAAAAAGACAGTGACTTCAAAAAATGATGTTGGGAAAACTAGACAGCAACATGCAAAAGAATGAAACTGGACTATTTCTTTTCACCATACACAAAAATAAATGCAAAATGGATTAAAGACCTTAAAGTGAGACCTGAAAACCATAAAAATCCTTGAAGAGAGCACAAGCAGTAATCTTTCTGACATCAGCTGTAGCTACACTTCTAGATATATCTCATGAAACAAGGGAAATAAAAAGAAACACAAAGTGGGGGGACAAGATGGTGGGGAACTAGGAGGAGGCGCTGGTTCAACCTGTCCCCTAAAGTGAGCTGATTACCTACCAAGGAACTCCAATCACCCATGAAATCAGCCTGAGATCAGAATTCTACAGGTCAGGATCTCTAAGGGGGCAGAGGACGCCAGTGGGCAGGTAAAGCTGAGCGGGAGCGGGAACACCAGACTGGTATCTGAAGATAAACAAAAGGGGGAGGGAGCCACCAGAGGAGACCCACTGGGAAGTAATACCCCAATAGGAGAGTGCCCTACGACTGGGGACCAGCATTAACTTGAAGTCTGATAGAAAACACTCAAAAAGAGCAAAGGATCGCAGGGGGAAATTGTGGGAATTGGAACGGTTAGGGATAGGGGCTTAAGCCCCCATGGAGGACAGACACCCCTGGCGCCAAGCCAGAGAGATTGTGGTGGAGAAACCAGGTCCCTGAGCCCTCATTGAACCTTGAGGAGACCTCCTAAGGGCGCTTGGCATGCGGCAGGGGCTAGGAACCACGAGGGGCAGAAACAGCCTTTTTGCAGTCCCCACACGTGCGCTGCGCTGAGCTAGCAGAGCCTGAAACGCGCTCCACCCCCTCCCCTGAGAGAGGCCTGCGGCGGCGCCAGCCTGGGCACTCCCACACACAGAAAGTCTGAGCGCTCCCAGCCCAGGCCAGCTGGAAAATCTCAGTGTGTGATCCCTGCTTGGGACCTCTCTGGCAGTCTGGAGCTGCCCAGACACCTGCCGCTGTTGTGATTTTGAGTACAAGCAGGACGCACAGGTGTTCCCAGAGATCTCGGCTGAGAACCTGCTCTGCAGCACCCAGAGGGGAACGGACTGGGGCTTCTCTCTGGGAGGGAGGTCTGGGTGCAGTTTGCTTTCCTCTAAACCTCCAAGAACCATCTGGAGCTGCCAAGGGGAGAGAAAACAAACCAACAGACATAAAAACCTCCAGAGAATAAAAGCCTAAAGGCCTGGTTTCCTCAGAGCCCACCCTCTGGAGGGGGGCGGGAGAACTTAACTCAGGAAACACTTCCTGAAAACCCACTGGGCAGGCCCCTCCCCCAGAAAGCCAACCAGCTGAAAAGACAACAATCAGTACTACTTCAGAGATACAACGTTTAATTTTAAATTCATTCCCACTATTCTGGTTCATTTTTAATTTTTTTAATCTTTTTTATTTTTAATATATATAGATTTTTTAGCCTATTTACCATCACAGTGAGATGTCCAGTACATCAAATTCCATAATAAAATTTTAACCTGAACTTTTTGATATATATACCCATGTCTTTCTTTTGCTTTTCTATTTCTTAATTTTTTAAATTTCACTTTAGTTTAGTTTAGATCATTCTTTACTTTTATATGCTAATATTCATATAGAGTTAAACTTGAAGGTAATCCCCTTTCCCCAATCAATGCTACCCCTATACGTAGCAATTTTTAATCCCCTGTTATCTTAGGAAAGTAGCATCCTTTAAAAAAGAAATCAAGATACATCCAGGAAGAATCAAAATAACCTTCCTCGCCCACACTGAGAATTTACAACTACTCTCCCATCGTTTTCTCCTACCAGTATTTTTATATAATTGTGTTTGTCCTGGTAGTATATAAATCTTATACTTAGGGTTCTTTTTGACGACGTTCTTTTTGTTGTTGGTCTGTTTGTTTCTTTGTTTTGCTTCTACATATATATGTACATTTTATTTTCTTCTCTTGTAATATACTTTTATCAGTCTTTTTTGTTTGTCTGTATTTGTTTGTATACTTCACAAACCTTACCTTGGGGCCCATTTGGGCTGAGCCTTCTCTTTTATCTTCCTTGCTTTTTCCTATCTCTCTCTATTTATATCTCTCTCTCTCTCTCTTTTTCTGCTTTCTCTCTTTCTTTTTTTCTTTCATTTGGGTGGGGACTCTTGATTGCTCAGAAGCATTCCAGGGTGCACCTTCACTGCACCAAGGTCGATACATCCAGCTAAAACCATTCAGCCATCTCTCACCAAAATGACTAGGAGGAGGAATGCACAGCAGAAGAAAAATTCAGAGGATGGGCCCTCTGCAACAGAGCTAATGGCTACCGACATAGACATTATGTCGGAAAGGGAATTCAGGCTAACAATTATCCAGGCAATAGCTAGGTTGGAGAAAGCCATGGACGACCAAATGGAATTGATTAGGGCAAAACTGAAAGCCACCAGGGATGATGTTCACAATATTAGGACAGAACTGAAAGCCACCAGGGATGATGTTCACAAGGCTCTCAATGAGTTCCAGTCTAATCTAAATTCTCTAAAAGATAGGGTAACTGAGAGAGAAGATAGAATTAGTGATCTGGAGGACAAACAGATAGAGAGAAAGGATCAGGAGGAAGCCTGGAACAAACAACTTAAAAGCCACGAAAACAGATTCAGGGAAATAAATGATGCCATGAAATGTTACAACGTCAGAATTATTGGAATACCTGAAGGGGAGGAGAAAGAAAGAAGTCTAGAAGATATTGTCGAACACGTTCTTCATGAAAATTTTCCAAATGAACAGCGTTCATGTACTGGAGGCAGAACGCTCCCCCCCCAAGATTTTAGATTCTCGAAACACCTTGAGACACCTGATAGTAAGAATGAGGAATTATAATTCTAGAGAAACTCTCTTGAAGGCAGAGAGGACAATGAAGCTCCTTACATAGAGAGGAAAGCCCATGAGAATAACGTCAGACCTGTCCACAGCAACCTGGCAAGCTAGAAAGGGCTGGCAAGATATATTCAGGACACTAAATGAGAAGAACATGCAGCCAAGAATACTTTATCCAGCAAGACTGACATTCAAAATGGATGGAGAGATAAAGAGTTTCCAAGACCGGGAAGGCTTAAAAGAGTTGGAAAACACCAAGCCTACATTGCAGGAAATATTAAGGGGGGTTCTATAAAAGAGGAAAAACCCCAAGAATATCATTGTACAGAAATATAGAGACAACCTACAGAAAGAAAGATTTCAAAGGTAACACGATGTAAATAAAAACATATCTAATAATAATCACTCTCAATATGAATGGCCTAAGCGCCCATAAAACGACACAGGCCTGCAGATTGGATAAAACGACAGGGCCTATCCATATGTTGTCTACAGCAGACCCATTTCGAACCTAAGGATACACCCAGATTGAAAGTGAAGGGATGGAGAAACATCTTTCATGCCAATGGGCCTCAAAAGAAGGCCGGGGTAGCGATTCTCATATCAGATGAATTAGATTTTAAACTAAACACTTTAGTCAGAGATACAGAAGGACACTACATCATTCTTAATGGGACTATCCACCAAGATGATCTAACAATTGTAAATACCTATGCCCCCAATATTTGAGCAGCCAATTACATAAGAAAACTATTAATCAAGATAAAGAGTTTTATTGATATGAATACATTGATAGTAGGAGATCTTAACATGCCTCTCTCAGTAATAGACAGATCATCCAAGCAGAAAATCAATAAAGAAACAAAAGCATTGAATGACACATTGGACCAGATGGACCTCATAGATATATACAGAACATTCCACCCTAAAACAACAGAATACTCATTCGTCTCAAGTGCACATGGAAACTTTTCCAGAATAGACCACATACTGGGTCACAAATCAGGACTCAACCTATACCAAAAGATTGAGATTATACCCTGCATATTCTCAGATCACAATGCTTTGAAACTGGAGCTCAACCACAAGGAAAAGTTTGGAAGGAATTCAAACACCTGGAAGCTAAAGACCACCTTGCTTAAGAGTACTTGGATCAACCAGGAGATCAAAGAAGAACTTAAACAATTCATGGAAACCAAGGAGAATGAAGACACATCTGTCCAAAACTTATGGGATACAGCAAAGGCGGTCCTAAGGGGGAAATACATAGCCATCCAAGCCTCCCTCAAAAAAATTGAAAAATCAAGAATACAACATCTGTCTCTACACCTTAAAGAACTTGAGAATCAACAACAAATTAAACCAACTCCACGCACAAGAAGGGAAATAATCAAGGTTAGAGAAGAGATGAATGAGGTAGAAACTAGAGATACAGTAGAACGTATCAATGAAACTAGAAGCTGGTTTTGAAAGAATCAATAAGATCGATAAACCATCGGCCACACTAATCCAAAGGAAAAGAGAGAAAGCTCAAATTAATAATTATGAATGAAAAGGGAGAGATCACAGCTAACACCAAGGAAGTAGAAACAATCATCAGAAGGTATCATCAACAGTTATATGCCAATAAGTTAAGCAACCTAGAGGAAAGGGATGTATTCCTGGAAAACTATAAACTCCCAAAATTGAACCAGGATGAAATTGACAACCTGAATAGACCGATATCTTGTAATGAGATTGAAGCAGTGATCAAAAATCTCCCAAAAAACAAGAGCCCAGGACCTCACGGATTCCCTGGGGAATTCTACCAAACTTTCAAAGAAGAAATAACACCTATTCTCCTGAAGCTGTTTCAAAAACTTGAAGCAGAAGGAAAACTTCCAGACTCTTTTAATGAAGCCAGTATTACCCTGATCCTCAAGCCAGGCAAAGACCACACCAAAAAGGAGAATTTCAGACCAATATCACTGACGAATATGGATGCTAAGATTCTCAACAAGATCCTAGCAAACAGGATCCAACAGCACATTAAAAAGATCATCCACCATGACCAGGTGGGATTCATCCCTGGCTTACAATGGTGGTTCAACATTCGCAAGTCAATCAATGAGATAGAGCAAATCAATAAGAGAAGAGAAAAGAACCACATGGTCCTCTCAATTGATGCAGAAAAAGCATTTGACAAAATCCAGCATCCATTCCTGTTTAAAACGCTTCAAAGTATAGGGATAGAGGGAACATTCCTGAACTTCATAAAATCTATCTATGAAAGACCCAGAGCAAACATCATCCTCAATGGGAAGAATCTTACAGCCTTCCCGTTGAGATCAGGAACAAGACAAGGTTGCCCACTCTCACCACTCTTGTTCAAAATAGTATTAGAAGTCCTAGCAACAGCAATAAGAAAACAACGATTAATAAAAGGTATCCAAATTGGCAAGGAAGAAGTCAAACTCTCTCTCTTTGCAGATGACATGATACTTTATATGGAAAACCCAAAAGACTCCACCCCCAAACTGCTAGAACTCATACAGCAATTCAGTAATGTGGCAGGATACAAAGTCAATGTATAGAAATTAGTGGCATTCTTATACACTAACAATGAAAATACAGAAAGGGAAATTAGAGAATCAAATCCATTTACTATAGCACCAAGACCCATAAGATACCGGGGAATAAACCTAACCAAAAAGGTAAAGGATCTGTACTCGAGGAACTACAGAACACTTATGAAAGAAATTGAAGGAGACATAAAAGATGGAAGACCATTCCATGTTCTTGGGTCGGAAGAATAAACATTCTTAAAATGTCTATACTATCTAGAGCAATCTATACTTTTAATGCCATTTCCATCAAAATTCCGCCGGTATTTTTCAAAGAGCTGGAGAAAATAATCCTAAAATTTGTATGGAATCAAAAGAGACCCTGAATCACTAAGGAAATGTTGAAAAACAAAAATAAAATTGGTGGCATCTCATTACCTGATTTCAAGCTTTACTACAAAGCTGTGATCACCAACACAGCATGGTACTGGCATCAAAACAGACACATAGACCAATGGAACAGAGTAGAGAGCCCAGATATGGACCCTCAACTCTATGGTCAAATAATCTTCGACAAAGCAGGAAAAAATATACAGTGGAAAAAAGACAGTCTCTTCAATAAATGGTGCTGG
>PISX010029636.1:0-19795 GCA_004024625.1 Mellivora capensis
TGTTTTCCAGAGCGGTTGCACCAGCTTGCATTCCCACCAACAGTGTAGGAGGGTTCCCCTTTCTCCACATCCTCACCAGCATCTGTCATTTCCTGACTTGTTAATTTTAGCCATTCTGACTGGTGTGAGGTGATATCTCATTGTGGTTTTAATTTGTATTTCCCTGATGCCGAGTGATGTGGAGCACTTTTTCATGTGTTATAGATTGATTTTAAAAGGATTTAGGAGAGTACCAAGAAGGGGAGACTGACCATTGGGTATTCCTGCTCTCTCATTCATCTAATGTCCCTAGACAAAATTGTAAGTGAGAGGCCATTTGCTCTGAGCAGCAATGTCCATGTCCCAAGTGACATCTTCTCTCTAAGCTCTGGTTCAGTTCCTTTTCTTCCTTCTTCCTCCCCAAACCTATTTTAGGAAAGTATCAGATAAATAGTTATAAAATGATTAATAATGTTTTATATTCGTTAGTCTCCCCCCTCCCCCGCTGCCAAATTACAGAACTTTGGGCCAAAGGAGTAAATTGCTAAGGAAGGAGTTTGATTGCCAAGAAACAATTAACCAGTGTGGCAGACTGTGTAGGGGATATCCCATTCCCACATCAAGAGCTGACCATTCTTTCATGAAAAACTGCTGTATGCTTCTCGAACTGCTAAGATTGATCTAGTGCATGACATGACAATAAAGGTGACACAGTGAACTACAGCTCCCACTTGCAGCTGGGTGTAAATACCCATAATAATACTGGGTCTCAAGCAGCCCTTGGTTTTCCCTTACAGAGGTACAAAATGTCCAGCGAATGTGTGGCTACAGTGGTTTGGAGTTAGTTAGTTACCTGTGGGTACTGAATATGTTCTGCTCTACTGTGTGCTCTTGGTCCGTGGGATGTGGGATGTTTAATGATGTGTGACCCAGCTTGGACCTCTTAGTGTAGGTATTTTGGTCATAGGATACCACTTTTACTAGCAAAAGCACTGACAAGCATGGAAATATTAAGAGTCTTTCTTGTACAAATGAAAATTTGTCTTTCTTGTAAAGGCCTCTGAAGAAAGGGTTTCCATAGACACACAGTGGCCATTACAATGGTCATTACTCACACAGGAAATCATCCCTTTTATTTAACTAAAATCCTTGGGCTTCAATCTGTCTGTTTCCCTTTATTCTGCCCTCATTGAAGATGGAAAACAGCTGGTCACTATTTTCTGTGGAAGAAGCCTTCAGATACACTCGGATACTTATTAAATTGTATCCTCAAACTTTCTGGCTGAACAATTTCAGTCCCTTTAACCTTTGTGCAGGTATTATTTTCTAAGCTTTTAATCTTTTTTATGAATAGCCTCTGGATCTTCTCCATGTTGTCCGTAGCCTCTGGATCTTCTCCATGTTGTCCGTATCCTCCTTTGTTTTAAAATAGTCTGATGAAGTTAAGAAAAAGCTGATGTCAGTAGCTTCTGTATTAACATCCTGGTTTTTATATGTATTCACCATACTCTTGGCAACAAATTAAAGAACACATTTCCAAGATCATTAATCAGGTGGAACACCCACATCTTAAAATATTTTTAGAAGAACAAATTAGGTAATATTCATAAATCCCTTTGATGTTGAAATATCTAATGCTAAAGTTGTGATTAATTGTTGTTTCATTCCGTATACTTAAGAGTCTGGGTCATAATCATGTTAAGAAATTAAAAATTAAACGAATTACATTTTGTTAAAGTATTTTAGAAATTCCTTTCTATATTTAAATTTCCATGAAGGCATTTTACCTGTTTAGAAGACATGTGCAAATTAAGAAAGTTAATGACTAATTGTGGGTAGACTGGCATATTTGCTCAAGGTATTATATTCACACAATTTAGTTTCCTTGCACATGTTCTGGGGAATATGTGAAGGAGAAGGAAAACAATTTTCTTCTTTAAAATCTCACATGCACAAAGGGATTGAGTGGTGATTATTTTATTCTCTATTGCCTCGGAATTTTTAGCTCCACAGCAAGTAGTTGAAGAAATTTGGGCCAAAATTGTGGAACGAGGTCATTTGGATCATTAAATTTATTATTAAAATAAAAATATATTTTTATAAGCTAGGGTCAGAATTCAGCTGCAACTAGAGAAATTGTTGTCAGTTTAATGTGATTATTCTTTCTGTGTTTAAAAAAAGTATTTGCCATAGCAACCATAATCACGTAAGAGCTTAGCCCCAAGACTTTGTGCTTCACTCTTCTGTTAAAGGATCTACTATTTCTTCTTCTCTTTTTAAAAAAATAAAGTGTCAGAATGTCATCCTGTCTGTCCCACACTTCTGTGAACATGCATCTCCATGTGGACCCTGTTGCACACAGTGGGCATGTGTTTGACATTGTGTAGTTAAACATACTAGGCAATTAGAGCTGCCCTCTACCCCATAACTTTTAAAACAAACCTAACCTATTTTTGTCCTTAGAAATTTTAAAAAGTGGTTTTTAAAATTTTCTTTATATAAAACACAGATATGTTCTAAATGTTAATACTATTTTAAATTAAATAATGGAAAATATTTGGAACTATACACACATACATTTGTGTAAAAAATTATGTATCTGCATATCATGTTATAAAGTCATCTGAAAAGAAAAAGCTAATGGAATAGACTGCCTTCTTTTATTTAAGTTGGGTGTTAGACTTTTGTTAACTCTCTGTGTAGGCATGTTTATTTCTAACTTAGGAATGGGTTAATTTCCAAAACTTTGAGTGCAGAGCCCTACAGGCATTTTACCATATGTTTTTAGGCCAGTCTGTAAAAGACAATTAAAAATTCAAATGCATCTGAAATGCACTGAAAATTAAACCACTGTGTAGGGTAGTAGATTTCAAGTTTCAAATTGGGGTATTTCTGTCATAAAACAAGATTGCTGCTCCTACCACTTCCTGCGTCCTCCACTTAGGAATAGAAAAGTATCAGCTTTAGGACAAAATAGGACAAAGAGGGGCTCCTGGGTGGCTCAGTGGGTTAAAGCCTCTGCCTTCGGCTCAGGTCATGATCTCAGGGTCCTGGGATCGAGCCCCTCATTGAGCTCTCTGCTCAGCAGGAAGCCTGCTTCCCCCTCTCTCTCTGCCTGCCTCTCTGCCTACTTGTGATCTCTATCTGTCAAATAAATAAATAAAATCTTTATAAATAAATAAATAAATATTAGTTTCCAATAAGAAAAGATTAATCTTGTATTTACTCAGATATAGAGGTATATCCAGAGATCCCTGACTGCTTCAGTGCAGCACCAGGACATTGGTGAAGATGCTGGTATGAAGAGTTTCATACCTCCTGGGTGAGGAGAAAACAAGGAAGGCTGTCTGGAGTTTCTGTGCTGAAGCCAGTGTTGACTGGAGGGAAGGGGACTAAGCAGTGGGAGCGTGGCCTGGTGGGGGAAGCCAGGTATCAGGGAGTGCTGTTTTCTTCAAGGGATTCAGGATATAATAATATGTTTTCGGGGTTTTTTTTGTTGTTGTTTTGTTTTTTGTTTATTTTGTTTTTCTCAAAGCACCTCCATATACGAAATTTATTTTTTTAAAAGAATGCTGTCTAGGAGTTTGCTTCAGTGAAACATTCTCTGTATTTGTCATATGCAGTGAGTAATTGTAATCCTCATGGATTCCTTACTGTCCCAGGAATTAGTTCCCAGTGAAACCATTTTGACTCTCTCTGATTCTGATTTTACTGTATAAACATTGATAACCCTGTCTAGTACCAAATGTCGAAGCTTTGAGATCTTTGTGCATGTAAGCCGTCCTAAGACTGGCTGGTTCAAAGAAGGACTTACAGCACCGATAAATAATCCTGTTACAAAATTACTCTTAAAGAAAAGAATATTGAGCAAAGAAAGGTTTTATTTGAGGGAGTATCTTTCGTCCCTCAATCATTTGATTTACTCAGTTATTTTATAGAAAATTTATTGAGCTACGCTTGTAATATTTTATTTTTTATTCTCATAGAAAGGGCACAGGTGGAGGATAATTGAGGTTAAATTCCTGGATTTATTTTGGAATAAAAGGTTGCCATAGGAACCAAATTTCAATTCTGAAGATTGAAAAAGATGTCTTATAATGATGAGGCCCAGACATGAATTAAGTGTTCTTAAAATTTGATGAAAATGTTAATGGAATGTGTATGTCCTATCCAAATGTCAGTAATTTAACCTTGTCAGATGAACCAATTTCTTTTTTTAACAGTAGGAGATTTTTAAGGAAGAAATTGAAGATAAAGTATCATAAACACAAAATCTTTATATTACATGTATTGATCATTAAAATATATCTTTTCTCCCATATTTTGGTCCTTCTTAACATACAACTAAAGTTTGTTCTGAAAGGAATCTAAAGGCAGCTTTGGCTGTTTTCTTGATACACTGTCCCTCAGGAGTTCTTTTTTCATGGATTTTGTATTTGAGATATGAGAGTGTTCTATGTCCTGAAAGTTTACTCTGAATATTGATGTTTTATACTATCCTAATTTTTATGGAATGCCTCAGTATCTTTTCCGGGAGTACCATTTGGGTCCCAGATGTCCTGTCACACTTATTTTCAAGCCTTCTAAAGCCTGAGCAGCTCTAATTAGAGGATGAGTCTTTAGATAAACAGTTTTTGGTTCCTTTTTTTTCACCACTAACATGCATATTCTGAATATCAGATTCCTTCTGACTTTACTGGGACAAATCAGTCTAAATTTTGTAGTAGTCACAATAATTTCTCAAATTTATTATTGCCAGTACACAGTTGCTAGTAATGAAATACTAGCAGCCTCTACTAATTCAAAAGTAATGATGTTGAAAAGACACATACCACCCCATTAGCTCTTCCTCGTGCCATCGATGTTGAACATCTTGATGGATAATCAAAAACACTCATTGATGATCATAGCTATCTTATTTGTGAAAATTATTTGGGTAAAGGATTTGGGTTTCTGCATTAGGGAACTTATAATTTAATGGAAAGGTAAAGTCAAAAACATATATAAAAGATATAATTCATAGGCTGAAAATAAAAAATAAACATTACTTTTACTAATAATTATTCTTGTTTGCTTACATTATATCATAATGACTCACTTGATCAGAGATTAAGTTCCGCTATCAAAACACCTGTGAGAAAATGAAAAAGGCCTCTGCATAGGTATTAAAAAATAAGATCACTTGCAAATAAAGATCTGCAGATGTATAGAGAAAAACTTGGTTAACTTAAAAGAATAGTTACCTTAAAAACATAATCAGCAGGGTCTTGAGATGCTTGTACAACCCACGTTCATTGTAGCATTATTCACAATAGTCAAAAGATGGAAGGAACTCAGGTGTTCGTTGCCAATGAATGGATAAACAAAATATGACATATACATACAATGGAATATTATTTAGCTTAAAAAGGAAGGGAATTCTTTTTTAATTCCTTTTTTTTATTATGTTAGTCACCATACAGTACATCATTAGTTTTTGATGTAGTGTTCCAAGATTCATTGATTACTTTTAACACCCGGTGCTCCATGCAATACGTGCCCTCCTTAATAACCCATCACAGGGCCAACACATACCCCAACCCTCTGCCCCTCTAAAACCCTCAGTTTGTTTCTCAGAGTCCACAGTCTCTCATGGTTCGTCTCCCCTTCCGATCCTCCCCCTTCATTTGCCCCTTCCTTCTAATGTCCTCCATGCTATTCCTCATGTTCCACAAGTAAGTGAAACCAACACATACGACAACATGGATGAACCTTAAGGACATTGAACTTCAGAACTTAGCTTTGGCTCTAGAACTGGTAGGTTTGAGGTAACAATAACTCACCTCAGATGGCAGAGTCCAATAGTAAGCAGCAGGGAAGTCAGAGGTAGAACTTGGACACGAGCTTTAGAAATAAAAAATTGGTTTTCTGACTTAAAAAAATATGTCAGAACTCTAGAAATAGAACTTAGAAACAAGGTCTGGGCTGAAGTGAGAGTTAGGAGTTAGCGATAAATATGGTAGGTGAAACCATGGGAGCCCAGGATGAGATGGAATCAGCTAGAAAGACTAGAAGGAAGACATATAAGACAAACCTGGGTAAGTCCTTATAACTTCTTTAGTTTATAGTGATGTACAATGACAATAACAATACAGGCTTACATATTTTAACTAAACACTTAGGTTTTAAAATTTTACTTCATTTGACAAATTTCAAATATACTGAAATGATTTGTAATGAAATTATGATAAAGATTCTTGCCAAAATTCTGAAATGTTTCTACAATCTAAGAATATTATAGATCTTTGCCTAATCATTAGTTGAATTCTTATGTGGCCTGGCTAGTTTTGTTTTTTCCATTATTTCATTTTCCTTTGTTTTTCATTAAATTGACAGTGTTGGCTTTGAATCTGACCAGTGCAAATATATTATATTGCTGAATTTTAAAAAAAGTTTCATACTTCAATAAGAGCCATACTTCTTTAAATATAAGAACTTATACCCTCCCTGTGTCCTTTGTTTACTTAAGGAAACGCAACTTCACCACAAGTACAAAGACCATCTTTCATGGACTACTTTGATAAACAGGACTTCAAGAATAAGAGTCATGAAAACTGTAATCAAAACATGCATGAACCCTTCCCTATGTCCAAAAATGTTTTTCCTGATAACTGGAAAGTTCCTCAAGATGGAGACTTTGACTTTGTAAGTACATTTTAATTCTTCCATTTGTGTTTTATCCTTCTTCATTTTACCATCACATTGAGAAATACAGTTTTTTGTCTTTATAAAATTTAGACTGTGTATTAATATTCAGCATATACCTATATATGTGGGTAAAGGAACAGTGGAACTACAGTTTGCTTATAGACAGGCACTTGGAGAAAAATGTAAATTATTCCTTAGATCGGATCCCAAATTTAGAGAAATGTGTAGGACTCTTTAAAATGACAACTATGTTAAAAATGTTTTTAAGTAATGCAAATATGAGATACTCTGATGGTCAGTAAATTTAGTTTCCAAAATAAATGATGCAAAAGTATTTATGACATAAGACTTTTAGACATTTGCCTCAACTTTGAAAGGTAATTGAATTAGTTTCTACTTGAGTAAGTGTTAATTCCACTTGGTTTGTCAGAAATAATAGTTCTGTTGTATATCTAGTTAGCATACAGATTTCAGTGTAAAACTGTGCCTTATTGCTTCTTTGTTATATTTTCTCTTTATTTCTTCTGCCCTATTCCATGTTATTCATTTCTTTTTTTTTATTTAATTTAATTGTCTCGTATGTGTTCCACAATTCATTGTTTATGGACCTCACCCAGTTTGTTATTCGTTTCTTTTAAAGAATGTGTAATATAGGTAAACAGTTCTGACGCAGGTATTTCCATATCTTGAGGGAGCAAATTCTCTGTTTGATGGAGTAGAAGTTTTTTTGAAGTAAATTTTTACTTTAGCATGTTTTAAATAATGTTACTTTTACATATTCTGTAAGATTTTTTTCTACATAAAATAACTACAATCCTTTATAGCTATAAATATTAATAAATACATTTATTTGTAAGTAAATAGATTTTAGATATCTACATCTTCAAAATTTTTAGGTAATAATAAGCCATTTTGCTTCATCAACATGCTTCTGAATGCTTTGGGATTATAAATATTTTTCACATTAAGTACTTTTCTCCTAAATATGGTGATTATTTGCATTTTTAAATAATCAGATACTAAAGTTTGAAAATCAGTCCCCAGTATAGTTAGTACAAATTCCTAGCAAATATTAACAATGGCACAAATTTCCCTGAAAACCTTAATTGTAACATCTACTTATTCTTGTTTTTTTAATTTTGAAGTTAGATGTTAGGAAATAAAATCTGTAGTTCTGGTAAGATTTCATTTTAAGCCGTCTACTTTTTAAAAAATCATAAAATATTTAGAATGCTGACATTCAAGCTTTAAATCATTCATGAACATGATGAATTATGTAAAGTGTTTAGCTTCAAAGTACTGTCTTGTCTCGGTTGGAATAAATCTTTAATAGCCTCTGGGAAACAGCTTGAAATAAGCTACAAAGTAATGAATAAGTTATCTTGGTTAAGAAAGAGCAAATAAAATGATTTAATTCTGTTTCAGTTAGTCTTTGCTACCACCCCCAAAACTTAGTGGCCTAAAATAGCAACTTTTTATCCACAGTTTTGTGGGCAAGCATTGTGACTAAGTTCAGCTGAGTGGTTCTTCTGCTGGTCTCACCTGGGGTCTCTCAGGTGGCATCATCTGGAAGTTTGGCTGGATCTGAATGACCTCTCTAATATTACCTCACTCTTGTGTCTGGCAGTGGTGCCCACACTAGGCTAGGCCATATGATGCTATCAGGCAAGCCTGGCATTTTTCTGTGTCAGTAGCAGCATAGCAGGAGGGTGGCAACAGAAGTTGTAAGACCTCTTCAGACCTATGCCTAGAACCTGCACAGTGTCCATTAATAATAGCATCGAAAAGAATGACTACTAAGGAAGAATCTTAACCAAGGAGGTGAAAGACTTATACACTGAAAACTACAAAGCATTGCTGAAAGAAATTAGACACCAATACACGGAAAGGTATTTCATGTTCATGGATTGCAAGATTTAATATTATTAAGATGTCAGTATTGTCCAAAGCAATCTATAGATTTAGTGTAATTTTCTGTCAAAATCCCAATGACTTTCTTTTTTTTTTGCAGAAATAGAAAAATCCATCCTAAAGTTCATATGGAATTTCAAGGGACTCAAATAGTCAAAACAGTATTGAAAAGGAGAAATGAAGTTGGGGGTTTCATACTTAACTGATTTCAAAACTTACTACAAAGATACAGTAATCAAAACAAGATAGACATATAGACCAATGGTGTAGAATAGAGAACCCAGAAATAAATTGTCCCATATATAGTCAAATGATTTTTGACATCCCCCATTTAATGGGGGAAAGGACAGCCTTGTCAACAAATGATGCTGAGGAAACTGGATAGCCATGTGCAAGAGAATGAGGTTGAGCCCTTATCTTACTTATATCATGTATAAAAATTAACTCAAAATGAATCAAAGATCCAAACATAAGAACTGATTATAAAACTCTTAGAAGAATATACATAAGAGAAACTTTATGACAATGATTTCTTGGGTATGACCACAAAAGCACAGGGAACAACAACAACAACAACAAAAATAGATAAACTAGGCTATATTAAGATGTTTGTGCACCTAGGAACACTGTTAATAGAGTAAAAAGGCAACCCATGGAATAGGAGAAAACATTTGCAAATCACATATCTGACAAGGGATTAACGTTCAGGATGTATAAACAACTACTACCACTCAACAGCAGAAAAACAGCCAAGTTAAAAAATGAGTGAAAGACTCATTTTCCAAAGAAGATACACAAGTGGCCAATAAACAAAAAGACGCTCAGTATCACTAATCATTAGGGAATATAGATCAAAAAACCACAGTGAGATACCACTTCACAGTCATCAAGATGGATATTATAAACACAGAGAAAGAGCAAATTAGTTTTGGTGAGAATATGGAGAAAGTGGAACCCTTCCTTATGCACTGCAGATGGGAATCTAAAATGGTTCACCTGCTGTAGAAAACAATATGGCATTCCTCAAAAAAATTCAACATAGAATTACCATGTGATCCAGCATTTCACTTCTGAATATATACTCAGAAGAAGTGAAAGCAGGGAGTTGAACAGAGATTTGTGCGTTCATGTTCATAGCAACATTGTTCATTGATAGTCAAAGGTAGAAGCAGACATTCTTCTAGAAATTGTCATTATTAAAGTTCAACAGATATTGGAATATTGAATTTAGGAAATTGGAGGTCATTTGTGATCTTCGTAAGGATTATTTCAGTATCCTGCTTTTTAAATTTTCACACATAGCTTTTGACATGTAATGCTTTACACTTTCGCTTTTCGGCTCATTCTAGTTTTGTGAATTAGAGCCTTGAGTTTCCAGTGGCCAGTTCCTACAAGTAAACTTTTGGTAACATTGTCAGCCATCAGATTTTGGAGTCCTTCTATCTGAAAACTCCAAAATTTATTAGAAAACATTAAACTAATTTAACAAATATTCCCCACTTTGCTTTAGATTGTACTGGGCACTCTAGGTAAATTAATTTATAAAGTTAAGATATAAATTAATTCTAACCCAGAGCAATAATTCAAGTATCATGTGGTTTTGCATAAGCGGGGACTTAGTAAAGGCTGGAGTAGTTTGTAAAATTATATCGCAGAAGGGAACTGTAAGCATTGAAAGATGTCTAAAAGAAGGAGGGAAGGCAGGCGCCACAAAGAATGATGTGTGTAGTAAAACGTTTAGAGGTAGGAAACCACAAGGTGTATTGGATGAAAATGAAGTTGAGACCTTCAAGTTCATTTGGGATGATACAATAAATGAAGTAGAAAGGTGAGTCTGGCTCAGATGGTCGAAGCCTTCCATGGAAGATAGTGAAATGATTTTTTTATTTCCTAGACAGTAGAAAACTACTGAAGGTTTTTAAGTTGGAGAGTGATATGATGAAAGTGTTTTAGAATATTAATCTCAATGGGAGCATCCAGGATTGACTGACAGGAAAAGACTAGAGATAAGAGAAATCAGTTACATGAAGCAGGCTTGAGATAATATGGTAATAAAATAGAAAAGAAACAACAGAAACAGGAGTAAGTGTAGGAGAAATTTGAAAAGATTAAAAAACAGAAATGGCTATCTTACTAGATTAAAGAATTTGCTTTTAGTTAAGGTGAGGAGCTGGATATAGAAGGCAAAAGTTAAAAAAAAAAAAAAGAAAGAAAGAAAGGAAAAGAAAACGGAAAAAGAAAGGAAAATGCCCTCACAGTAGGAAAGAGGCTTTTAGAGGTCATGACTGGATCAGTTTGTGCAGAATTATTTCTTTTCTGATCTATACCGGACATGTAGCCTTAAGAGGGGAGTTGGGAGGCGGACGGGGACAGAGCGACTAGAGCAGTTCTTTCTTCTCCAGCATTCATGCACCTGTCAGCTGGAACTACTCAACTCTCTCATCAGTTTGAGGAAAGTGGAAAATGTTGTCAGAGCCACCTGAGGGGAATGTAAATGGGTATAAAGAGGAGATGAATAAAGGAAGGATTACCAGGGATGAATAAAGAATTGCTAAGAGTCTGGTGAATGTGGTAGAAGACAAAGATGGGTGTGTGAGAGGGGCTAAAGGAGTAGGAAAAGAAAGTGGAAGGGGTTTGATGGAATCCTTTGCTTACAAAGTAAGGAAATGGACTCAAAGCAAAGACAGATTTCCACTTAAAACACCAGCTGGTAATGATAAGGGAAATCAGGTCTTATTCATCCCATCATACATTAGATATAGAATGTTAAAAAATGTGACTCATCAAAATATAAAGTGTGCTAAGGTTTATGTGTTTATCTTCCCTCTTTATGATGTGTCTCCAGGCTACCTTCCAAAAGTACTGGAGTTTTACATGGTTCCTATGTCTATTAAGTATCAGTTGCTTTAAACAATCCAAAGTTGTTTTGACCGTATTTCCAGCACATAGAAGGCTTATCCTTTTGCTTTGAGGAAAACGGGTTTCAAGAAAGAAAAATCAAAGAAGATACTTCATTGTCTTTTGCAGTATTGAGGGCAGATTCCTAAAGGACACAACTTACTCAGAAAGGTATTTGCTAGACAGATGTGCAGAGTAAGGGAGGAAGCACTATTTATCTTAAAGCCTATATGCAATATAATTTGTATATTTTCTTTAAGTATTTGTCTTTTGGATTTTCTGTGAACTGTTGTTTCATGTCCGTGTTCCTGGATGTAATGAGATGATGGGAGTATTAATTTATGATTTCACCAATTTGGAGGTAGTATAAAGAGAGGATAAACTATATTTGGGCTAATTGAGACAGTTATTTAACTCTCCTAAAAACATTCTGTTTATAAAGGGTGTGCCTGTGAAGATTCCTAAAACAAATGTAAAAGGCAAATCTGTTTATTATAGCACTAGTCTGATGTTTCGGTTTTTGTTAGAATTATTTCCAAACAGCCTTAGCATCCAGATTGTTTAGTGTTAAACAGAGAGCGTGTAGATCATGTTTTGCAGAAATTACAGTATCATACTTAAATAGATATATTTTGGGTAACATAAAGATTTTGGAATAAGAACAAAAACTTTAAAAGCCATCTGTTAACCTACTATATTGGTTCCAATTTTTAAAAATGAAAAAAAATTGGATTGACAATAATTACTAGAATAAGGGGGATTAGGTAAATCAGCCATTTTCTGGTCTTTGACTCAAACTCAAATATAAGTTAACCTTTCTTGATTACGATGATTCTTAAATATTTGCTCAATTTGTGTTATTCTTTTGAGCTAATGGACATAAGAGTCATCCAGAGCAGCACTAGAGAAAAAGTCTCAATAATGGTAGCAGAGGGGGAAAAAGAAAAGTCCTCCCTTCCAAGTATAAATTCTCCTCAGACTTTCCTAAGTGTTTTTGCACCGGTTCCTAGATTGGCAAGTTTGTGTTCTAGGGAAACAAATAGTGTTTGCAAACGAGCACCTCACTGCTGCACGACACAGAAAGCAGCAAACCCAGAGAAGGTATTCCTGGAGCCGCCATGTGCATTTTAGGAATTGTCCCTTGTTGTGGAAAAATGTTTCTTTCTCAGGATCTTTTCACCCTCCTCGGGCAGCTGGCAGTTAGGCAGGGTAATCAAGAGGAGACAGCGTGGAAGCTGCAGACACTTGTAGCAACGCCAGCCCTCTGGAAAGCCGACAGCGACACAGGCCCTGTCCACAGCCGGGAGGTAAAGACTGAAGCCAGCGGCATCCCCAGTTTTTGCCAGAGTGTACCCCGTATCATCTGCTTTATCTTTTCAAAGAGATGTTAGCTAGAAGTTTCCCTTGCAGGGGACTCCTTTAGTCAAAGAACTTCTTGTTCTCTTCAGTCCCTAGTTGTGTGGATTGAGGAAACCATTTCAGTTGAATGAAGTATTTAAGCGTATTGTCATCGATTAGCTTTGCATTAATTAAGTGATTATTGTCAAGTATTTCCAGATGTTTGCAAAAGTATTAACAAAGTATGAAAAGATAACTGTAGATATTGCAGATTTATTTCTTCTGGGGTAAAGAAGAAATAAACACAGGCTGTCCAGTGTTTTCGTGGATAGCCCTGGATAAGAGTTTATGATTACAGGTGTACATGTGGCATGAACTGGAGTGTATGTGGCACATTGTGCTTTCACTATGCACTCCTTCCTTGTAGAGCCAACAGGAAATTAAAATTAATGAGAAGCCTGCACTTTGAAATACTTGCAGAATTCTTGACTATTTCAGTCCTTTGCCAGCTCACGAAATCTGTGCTGGCAGTCATGTCCAACAGATGGTGTGGCTGTGCACAGTTCTATCATGTGATTGTCTGGGTCCCCGTAGAATTTTTATAAGATTTTGACCATCAGTATCCTGAGGTATTTCAGACAGTCATAACCTTTGTTTCGAAAGGAGAGTGGCCTTCTTGAAAGATAGATGTTTGTGTACAGGCAGGAGTAAAATGGTAATAGTTAATTAGTCACTGGGCAATTAAACAGAATTTAATTGATTCTATAGTAGCTAAAGTCAACAAAAACTTTAGTGTCTCTAACCTGCTGCATTGGTTCCTCAATATAATTTAATCCATTTGGCCACCTCAGGTAGAATGAGCATTTTGCTTCCTTATTCCCAAATATGCTGTTTAAAACTTCCATAATTTCAGGAAATGTTATTTAGTGGTTGTATCTGGGTAGGGTCTACTGGAACATTAAGCTAATTCTGCTTATTTAGATAATTAATACCTTAAGTTAAAACTGACTAGATCATTTCCTTTACAAATTAAAGTGAGCAGGCCTGTGCTTAACTGGATTAATTAAGACAAAAAGTGCAGGTGCACTGTGTGGTTTCTTGTCATTGTGTTGGAATTTATTAAGATGTTTAAAGCACATGGCAAAAAGAGAAATGGCTTACCAAGAAGAGTTCTAACAAGCATAAACTTGCCTCATAGTAATTTGTTCTTTTTAAAATGTCATTTATTTAGAAGATTGTGTTGAAAAATTGGCTACTTTACATTCTAAAACAAAGGTATTATACTCCAAGAATATGTTATGGCTAATCTTGATGGCTGAGGAAGTTATTTTGACTGTATGGGCTTTCTGTTCATAACCTCAGTTTGAATGTTTGGTCAGTAAGCAGTGGGAACTGTTGGGATCATTACATCAAAAGAGATGTTAAGAACTAATCGTGGCATTTAGGATCAAAGAGTGAACAATGTAATTTATCACCTTTTAATTTAAGACTGATGTCCCATAGTGTTTACTTCTTAAATAAACCATTAGATTTCAAGTAAGTTGTTAGGACTAACTGAAGTTCCTAGTAATACATATATCAGGTTGTGTTGATAATAAGAGTTGTTTTCTACTTTACCTGACTCAAATGAAATTTCTTTAAATCTGAAATTATTTTTGTACTTTAATACTTAATTCAGATTTTCAGAATATACATGGTAGCTTAGTGTCAGAACCCTTTACATAAGTAGCTTTCATCGTACTTCCCGACATAATCTTTGACAGTTTAAAGTATACTGTTCTTTTGGGGTTTATTACATGTGTTGCCCTAGTTAAGCTAATAATGACACCATTCTCTCCCATCCTGACATTAGGGTGGCAACTTTTTCCTATAGTACTTTTCACTCACTAAAATAGAAGTTTCCTTAGGTTCGATTCATTATGTTGGAAGACTTTCCAGTAGATAATAGGTTTTGTTTTGTTTGTTTGTTTTTAATTCAAAACCTAGTTGTCTTGATTTAAAACCAAACTAGTTTTGGTTCGTAATTTTATCTGTCAACAGCAGAAAAATCTTCTTGCTATAAATATAGACAGATCTTAAGGAGATAAATGAAAGAGGGTATCAAAATAATATATAGTTGCAGATAAAAGAATTTTGGAAAACAGGTATCTTAATTTCATTAATTTATTTTGAAGAGACATTTTTCATGCTTCTTAATAAAGGACCTATTTTTTCTTATGAATTAAGTAATAGTACTCTGCATAGTTTAGAGTCTCTTTCTCTGTTTGCTTCTCTCTCTCTCACTTTTCCCCCTTTGCCCATTTATTTCTTAAATTCCACATGTGAGTGAAATCATACTGGACTTGTCTTTCTCAGATTAACTTATTTCACTTAGCGTTATACTCTCTAGCTCCATCCATGTTGTTGCAAATGGCAAGATTTCATTCTTTTTGATGGCTGAGTAATAGTCTATTGTGTATATGTACCACATCTGCTTTATCCATGCATCAGCTGATAGACACTGGGGCTGTTTCCATAATTCGGCTAATATAGATAATGTTGCTGTAAACATTAGGGTGCATGTATCCCTTTGAATTAGTATTTTTATATCCTTTGGGTGAACACTAGTAGCACAATTGATGGATTAGAAGGTAGCTCTATTTTTAACTTTTTGAGGAAGCTCCATACTGTCTTCCAGAGTGGCTGCACCAGTTTGCATTCCCACCAAAAGTACAAGAGTGTTTCCTTTTCTCCACATCCCACTAACACCTCTTGTTTCTTTTGTTGTTGATTTTAGCCATTCTGACAGACTTGAGGTGATATCTCATTATAGTTTTGATTTGCATTTCCCTGATGATAAATGATGTTGAACATCTTTTCATGTGTCTGTTGGCCACTGGATGTCTTCTCTGGAAAAATGTCTGTTCGTGTCTTCTGCCCATTTTTTAATAGGATTATTTGGTTTTTGGGTGTTGAATTTTGTAAGTTCTTTATATATTTTAGAGATTAACTCTTTATCAGATATGTCACTGGCAAATATCTTCTCCCATTCTGTAGGTTGCCTTTTAGTTTTGTTGATTGTTTCCTTTGCTATGCAGAAGCTTTTTATTTTGATGAAGTTCTAGTAGTTTATTTTTGCTTTTGTTTCCCTTGCTCAGGAGACATACCTTAGGAAAGAAATTGCTATGACCAATGTCAGAGAAGTACCTCCCTGTGTTCTCTTCTAGAATTTTTATTTCAGGTCTCATGTTTAGATCTTTCATCCATTTTGAATTTATTTTTATGTATGGTATAAGGAAGTGATCCAGTTTCATTCTTTTGGAGGTGGCTGTCTGGTTTTCCCAACATCATTTGTTGAAGAGACTGTATTTTCTCATTGGATATTCTTTCCTGGGTTGTTGAAGATAAATTGACCATATAGTTGTAGTTTATTCTGGATTTTCTGTGCTGTTCTATTGACCTATGTGTCTATTTTTGTGCCAGTACCATACTGTTACATAATACAACTTTGTAATATAACTTCAGTTCCAGAATTATGATGCCTCTAGCTTTGCTTATCTTTTGCAAGGCTCCTTTGGCTATTCAGAGTCTCTTCTGGTTTCATACAAATTGTAGGATTGTTTGTTCCAGTTTGTAAAAAATGCTGCTGGTATTTCGATAGGGATTGCATTAAATGTGTAGGTTGCTTTGGGTAGTATAGACATTTAAACAGTATTTGTTCTTCCAATACATGAGCATGTAGTGTCTTTCCATTTTTTTGTGTCATCTTGAGTTTCTTTCATCAGTTTTATAGTTTTCAGGGAACAAGTCTTTTACCTTTTTGGTTAGGTTTATTCCTAGGTATCTTACTGGTTTTGGTACAATTGTAAATGGGATTGATTTCTTATTTCTCTTTCTACTACTTCACTATTGGTGTATTGAAATGCAACAGATTTTTTAAAAGATTTTATTTATTTATTTGACAGAGAGAGAGAGCACAAGTAGGGGAGCAGCAGGCAGAGGGAGAGGGACTCTCCTCTGAGCAGGGAGCCTGATGTGGGGCTTGATCCCAGGATCCTGGGATCATGACTCAAGCTGAAGGCAGCCGCTCAACTGCCTGAGCCACCCAGACACCACTGCAATAGATTGTTTTTAGACTGATTTTGTATCCTGTGACTTTACTGAATTTGTTTATCAGTTCTAGCAATTTTTTGATGGACTCTTCCGGGTTTTATTTTATATATAGTATCACGTCATCTGCAAAAGTGAAACTTTTACTTCTTCCTTGCTGATTTAGATGTGTTTTATTCCTTTTTGTTGTCTGGTTGCTGTGTTTAGCCTTGCAGTACTATGTTAAATAAAGTGGTGAGAGTGTACATCCCTGTTTTTTGTAGTCAACCTGTGAGCTTCCTTCTGTATTTTATAAGTTGCTCTCATCTGTGAAAATTTCTTCCTTGTTTAAAACCATGCTAATATTAAATGTACTGTGCACATATGACACATATTTGCGTATCTGTTAATTCTGATTTCCACCATCTAGAATCCTATAATGAGACTTCAAAAATTATATTCATTTGGCATCTCTAAGATAATACTTTATAATTGTCTGTTTATAAACATTGAGTTGAAAGTTTAACTGAAAATAAACAGAATTTGTGCAAAGGAGCTTAGAAAAATTCAGGCCAAACACCATCATCTCCATTCATGCCTATTATTTTGAAAGATTAAAAAAAATCACATCCATTTGAAAAGCTAAAGGCGATTTTTAAATGTGATACATACGGAATTTTTCATCCTAGTGTCTGTTTGTAACTAAAGCATTAAAAAAACAGTATCACGTGTGTCAGTCTTGCTGTTGGTAATAATTTAATGTGTATACTCAGAATTAAATGAATATACCTCTAATGTCACCTTTATTTTATAATTTAGGAAAAACTTGTTTTATATTAATACTTAATATGAAAAAATAAAACCAGCTCCTAATGGTAGGGGAAGTACTTCTAAAACATTGGAACTTTTCTATTCAGGCTTTGTGTTCTATGTTCAGATATGTAATGTATTTCCAGGGGAAAGTGGATTATATTTATGTGCCCATATATTTCTCTGGATCATCGTTAGGAAGCTATTACTTAAACTCATGATAAATTCTAAAAAGAAATTATAACAGTTCAAGAGAATGCATTCAAGAAATATAGTAGTTCATACTTGTACTCAATTTCATATTAATGTATCTCACAGATTTGGCTTCTTATAATTAGGGTAGGATCAGTTGAGCTTTCCTTTAAGGGAAAATGTTCTAAAGTGCTTAAACAAGACTCTATATTCTCTTTCTGATTCTTAGAAAGAAATTTCATTTAATTTTTTGTATCTCCAATGAATAAAAATAATCACAGGCATTATATACAGGTATATCACAGGTAGCTACTTCATATTTTTAAAATTAAGTATCTTACATTGTTATATTTTCAAATTTGCTAGATACATAAACATTAAATTACTAGATATTGCATCTGAAGTGATTTAAATTCAACACATATGAATAAGCACTCATCTCACTAGACTTTGTTCATTTATCTAATAGGAACCGATTTTTTAATTAGTATTTCCAGAGCATGGGAAAATATTAATAAGGTTAATTTTGAGGTTGGAACATGTTATTATTTCTGTTTTTTGAGACTTACATGGGATTACTTGGTTTAATATAAATTAATATATAAGGTTCTCCTTTTAGTTAACTATTTTTAGAGTAACATGCCAACACTTAAACCTCTTTTTTTACCTTTTAATCTTTTGTTTATTCAGCAAAAGTATTGTAAGTACCTTCTCTGTGCCTTTTTATTTCCCTTATAAACTAATTCAGTCAAGGGAACCACTTGCAAAACATCCCTGTACTGTGATCTGCTCTTCCCACTTTACTCAGAATAAAGGGCCTCCCATTTTAACTGTATGTAGTTGTTAGACTTTAGATCCTAACCCCTAGTCAAATCAGATGCTTGCAAAATTGAAGCAAATCACTGCTAGTGACTTTATTAAACTTAACAAAAATTAGTTACTTATGAAAGTAATAGTACATCTTTAGATTTACATTTAGTCTGTTTGGGGTTTGCTTATTTGTTCAAATGTGAATTCTGGCTGTAAAAAAACTGGATTTAAATGTCTTATATAAATCATTCATAGTTCAAAAGGATACTAGTTCATAATATTATTGAGAGCACCTACAAATAAATCTTATAACTAGTTGGGATTTACTTACAGTTTATTTACAGGGGCTAAAAAAAAGAAGGAAAAGTCCGTGGGTGGGGGTATGGAACATGGGACCATTTGGCTTGGTAAAACTTTTGGAATTATTTGCAAAACCTATTAAGAATTTGCAGGGAGAACAATAGCATACATAACCAACTTTTGACATAGACAAAAATAGGACTTGCATTTTTGTGAGGTGGCTCTGGATTAGGCATTAAATTGAATTTGACTGTTAAATGATACTTAATAGTAGTATAAGAAAATGGCATCGAGTGTCCCTGGTAATCCTTTCTTCATTATGGAAATTCATTATGTATTAGAATGATAAGTTTCAAAATTATATTCTTTCATTATGCCAGTTTCTGCTCTTTTTTAAAAAATATTTTTGTGTGACCTGAGCACCAGTATTGACAGGATTCTTTTTAGAGCCTAGTGCTTTTGTTTTTTAAACCTTTCTTTTGAATTTATTCTATGTTGCCATTTAATAAAATACTTTGATATTGAACCCTATAAAATTTCAAGGTAAAGAACTTATTTTTAACTCTGGAAAACAGCGTGGAGGTTCCTCAAAAGGTTGAAAATAGAACTACCCTATGACCTAGCAATTGCACTACTGGGTATTTACCCTAAAGATACAAACGTAGTGATCCGAAGGGGCACGTGCACCCGAATGTTTATAGCAGCAATGTCTACAGTAGCCAAACTATGGAAAGAGCCTAGATGTCCATCAACAGATGAATGGATAAAGAAGATGTG
Organism: Mellivora capensis; assembly: GCA_004024625.1. Taxonomy (NCBI): domain Eukaryota; kingdom Metazoa; phylum Chordata; class Mammalia; order Carnivora; family Mustelidae; genus Mellivora; species Mellivora capensis. The sequence continues at coordinate 19,771 of PISX010029636.1, forward strand.
GTATATATACACGATGGAATACTAT
>PISX010029637.1:0-19798 GCA_004024625.1 Mellivora capensis
TTTTTTTTTTTTTTTTAAGATTTTATTTCTTTATTTGAGAGAGAGGCAGTGAGAGAGCATGAGCGAGGAGAAGGTCAGAGGGAGAAGCAGACTCCCCGTGGAGCTGGGAGCCTGATGCGGGACTCGATCCCGGGTCTCCGGGATCATGACCTGAGCCGAAGGCAGTCGTCCAACCAACTGAGCCACCCAGGCGTCCCTCAACCGCTTTTCTATCTCCTCTCCAATAGATCAGGCTAGCTGTGAGGGCTGTTGTCTTTGTTCTTACTTGTTTGAGGTCTTCCTGATCCTGTCCTACCTCACCTGACTCCCACCCAACCTTCAGGTCTTAGGAAAATCATTTTCCCAGGAAGCCAGTCTTAATTTTGCCTGTCCCATTCCCTACTCCCAACGCCCTCTGTTATACTCTGCCTCATCAACTCTGTTCTTTCCTAGCATATCATTCACTATGTGTTGTTGTAAAAATATGTTCTCCCTGATAGGGGGGCAAAGGATAGGTCTGTCTTGCCCACAGATTTATCCTCAAGTCCTAGTCCTTGGGAGGCTTGTCACCTATTTGAATGAGAGTGGGCTTGGGTTAGGGTTAGGGTTAGGTCAGGTATTTGGACCTACTTTCTTTAGATCAGGGGACAGAGAGGAATTTAGTCTTAGACCTATTGAAACTGAAAGATCTGTGGTCCAGGATGCAGCCAAATACATGGGTCTGAAACTCAAGTAAAGAGATCACCCTTGGCGAATAGATTTGGAAATCATTAGCAAGTCCCGGGAGGTGGCCTCCTGTGCCCCCCATGTTGGCTGAAGTCTAGGTTTGGCATGGTTAGAAGAATAGGATTATGGGTGATGGAGGACAAGGGTTCTCTCTCCAAGCAGATTTTCTTTCCCATGGGTTCATCCATTTGTTTTTCATCTCAGAAATGGCTTCCACCTTCCATCCGCGAGAATGTGAACTGTCTAAACAAGAAGGGCAAAGCTATGGCTTCTTCCTGCGAATTGAGAAGGACACTGATGGCCACCTGGTCCGGGTGGTTGAGAAAGGTAGCCCGGCAGAGAAGGCGGGCCTCCAGGATGGAGACCGAGTTCTTAGGATCAACGGTGTCTTTGTGGACAAGGAAGAGCATATGCAGGTGAGTGGGCCATTTAGGGTTCTTCCTCCAGGATCTTTTTAGTCTCCACATCTCTGCTGATTAGTTTTTGGGGTCGGCGGAGAGTTCCCAGCTGCCACTGGCAAGGCAGACCCCTTTATGGCCCTACCTTCTGCTCCTACTCAAGTCCCTTCCAATGAACTGGGAACTGTAAAATTATTCCTAGATTGAATAGTGTCAGAGTCCATAGGCATCGTGTTTGCTATATGCCAGGAACTATGCTAGGCAATTTCATATTTCATGATTTTGTTGAACCTTTATCACAACCCATGAGGTTCCATATCACATGTCACAGAAGAGGACTCAGAGGCTCAGAGAACTTCGCTTGCTAATGTGTTCATGCATCGAACCCATGGATGGTCTGACCTGCCCCAGTTCTGCCTACCCCCTAGTGGATGCTCCTTCCACTACGCCATGCTGTTTCCATTAGCCCCGTGGGGACTGGGCCACAGTCTAGGTTACAACAGTGCTAGAGCCCTGTCCCCTACAATCTGCCCCTGGATCTTAGGAGGGATGGGGTACAGATGGCTGAAGCCCCATCTGCTGACTCTTTGGGCTTCAGGGGTCAGCATTCTGAATCTCTAGATGCAGAGAATGAGCTAGATGGTGAGGATCCCCTATGGGCGGTGATAGGCTTCTTGGTTAAAGTGATCTTTTTCTTCTTCCTAGGTTGTAGATCTAGTTAGAAAGAGTGGGAATTCAGTGACTTTGCTTGTCCTGGATGGGAATTCCTATGAGAAGGCAATGAAAAAACAGGTAGACTTGAAAGAGTTGGGTCAAAGTCAGAAGGAGCCGAGTTTGAATGATAAGAAACTGCCCCCTGTGGTGAACGAAGGAGCACAGACTTGGACCCAGCCACGGCTCTGCTACCTGGTGAAGGAGGGGAACAGCTATGGCTTCTCTCTGAAAACAGTCCAAGGTGAGCTCGAGGGTGGCCTTTCCTGAAGAAAGATATTATTATTGGTTGATGACTTCTTTGACAGATTTTTCAGATGCTCTGGCTGTCCAACTGCAGCTTCTCCCTCCTACCCTCCCCCCCTCCCTGGACTTTCCCTTGCTTTGGACAATTGCTCAATGAGGGATCAAAACACTGGGCCCAGCCCAGGGCAGGGAAGGGCCTGGGCACTCCTGACCCCAGTGTTTGTTGGGCTGAGCCTTGGAGGCCAGAGGGTGAGAGGGATGATGCTTCTTTGTTATTCTTTCCTGTCTGCCTTAGGGTGAGGGGGGAGGGGAGAAGGGGAAGAAAAGGCAAGAAAAAGGAGATTCTTCATCATAGCTACTTTCGAATAGCTACTTTTTCCACTTCTGAGTGCCCAGATGCTCCTTTATTCAGCAAATTCTGGAGCACCTGTTGATGAGGCAGACCCCTGGTCTAGTTTCCGAGGAGGCTATACTAGTCCCCACCCTCTGGTGACACTGAAGTAGTGCCTAGCCTCCCCTGCTCTGAGGTGCCTCTGGCCGACAGGAAGTACTAGAAGTACTGGAAGATCTGTTTCTAGAATTATAGAGATGCAGGCTGGCTTTTGCTCAGTTGCCCGTGGTTCTGTGATGTAGGCGGGAGACACAGAGGCTACATAAACCTTTCGGGTTCGACCTTGAATGTTGCTCCTCCCACGTTCTTTCCGCTACTGGAGAAGCATGGGTCATAACTGAGTAAATCATAAAGAGCCAAGCAATAGTAGACATAAATTGTTTCCAAGGCTTATTTAACCTATAGCAAGTGATGTAAAGTAGCTATAAGAGGTACTTCTTGGGGCACCTGGGTGGCTCAGTGGGTTAAAGCTTCTGTCTTCAGCTCGGGTTATGATCTCAGGGTCCTGGGATCAAGTCCCACATCAGGCTCTCTGCTCAGCAAGGAGCCTGCTTCCCCCTCTCTCTCTGCCTGCCTCTCTGCCTACTTGTGATCTCTTGTCTGTCAAATAAATAAATAAAATCTTTAAAAAAAAAGATTTTATTTATTTATTTGACAGACAGAGATCACAAGTAGGCAAGAGAGGCAGGCAGGGAGAGAGAGGAGGAAGCAGGCTCTCCGCGGAGCAGAGAGCCCGATGCGGGGCTCTGTCCCAGGACCCCGGGATCATGACCTGAGCCAAAAGCAGAGGCTTTAACCCACTGAGCCACCCAGGTGCCCCAATAAATAAAATCTAAAAAAAAAAGGTACTTCTCAACTTTGTCCATTATTAAATATAATGGTGCAGGTGGTCAAGGGAAGCTGGGCGTTTCGTAGAAGTCCATTATCAGCAAAATGGTGTAAAAGTTATCATAATTCAGTGTCTGCATTATGTGTCTGAATTACTCCTTGGACTCTTGCGTTAGTATACATAATAAATGGTTTCGATTAGCTTTATGAAGAAAATGTTTTCTTTGTGACAAATATATAACAAGGCAACCAGAGAAATTTTAAGGCAGCAGTTTATATTGTTATTCCTTATAAATCACTTATTTTGTCTTTATGAAGCTACCCTTTGACCAGGTTGAAATATTAGTATCTTGAAAGAATTGGCAGCATTTCTATAAGAAGCACCTAAGTCACATCATCTATTAATCCAGACTGACTGTGTGTGCCCGCCCTACTGTGCCTCTGTTCTCTTAAGCCGGAATGAGTGAGATTTCGATATCGAGTTGGCGATAGTACTAATTTAAAGAGGACAGAGTGGAACAGAAGCCTTCTAACTCCACAAAGGCGAAGAATGGGAGTAAGGCACAATGAAGCAGCAAGGGCACGGCTTGGTGCTTTCTGCCTCAAGAGGCCACTGCCCTCTGAGATTCCTTCCCTGCATTCAGCTGGGTTCAGAAATTCTACTCGGATTAATAGAAACCAACCGATCAACATCTGTGTCAAGCTTTGTGCCAGGAGCTATAATTTTAATTCCAGATCAGAAGTCCCAGTCTATTTGAGTTAGCCTTAAAATTGGAAGTTGTAATTTTACATTTTTGGGGAGAAAACCCTTTATAATTGGACTTTCCATGAAATGGAGTTGTAATGCTTGTCCATGCCCTTTCAGGTAAAAAGGGAGTGTATATGACCGATATAATGCCTCAAGGTGTGGCTATGAAAGCTGGTGTCCTGGCTGGGGATCACTTGATTGAAGTGAACGGAGAGAATGTCGAAGATGCCAGCCACGAGGAAGTGGTGGCAAAGGTATAGCCCAAAGGGGACTTTCCTTACTTTTCACTCTACTCTTACTGGAAGTGACAGGAAGACACGAATGGCAATTTATGATGGGAGGAATATAGTGATGAGAGGTTAACCAACCCTTTGCATTAAGAGGGTACGGACTCACTAGTGGTGGGAGCGGTGTTAACATGGGGTTCTGGAATAAGGTCTTTGCTGGTTTCAGGTTTTTGGAGAAAAGTATTGTTAACTTTAGCTTTTGGATCTTATTTGTACCTGATTGGGAGCCCCCTCCGAATTTATAACAAAGTCAGTGTTCTACTAAAATGTTTTAATACAAGCTGGCAGATAACCAATGTGGTGATGGATAGAGAGCTACACATAGAGAGTATTGGAAGACATGTTACCCCAAATCTTATGTCCCAGCACAGTTCTCTGACACATGGCTAGCCCTCTGAGGTTTTCCTTTGTGGTCATATGGAACCTTGAAAACTGGCCAACTTGATCTTCTTTTGGTAGAATAATTTTTCAAAGTAGACCTTTTCATACTTTTCCAAACTCCTTTTCTAGACTTAAGTACTTCGCTTCAGTACCTTCCTGGGTTTTCTGAATTCTAGTTCTCACTTGGATTCAGTTAGCATCTGTGTGGGTGAGGTCATACTTAGCAAAGGCTAAGGAGTATAAAGGAGATAAGTATTGACCAGTGAGATGGTAGGAAAGAGTATCATAGTTTAAACTTGGGCCTTACATTTCATTATTTTCTATCGAATCCAGAGACTGTGTGCCTCCAGGAAGAAACTTTCCTGCTTCCCACACTGTTCTTGGCGATGGCTGTCGGTCTTACCTGTGTGTGCTGTTGCAGGTGAAGAACTCTGGAAGCCATGTCATGTTCCTGCTGGTGGACAAGGAGACTGACAAGCTCCATGCTGAGCAGAAGATAAAATTCAAGAGAGAGACAGCCAGTTTGAAATTGCTACCCCACCAGCCCCGGGTTGTGGAGATGAAGAAGGGAAGCAATGGCTATGGTTTCTATCTAAGGGCAGGCCCAGAACAGAAGGGTAAGGTACTAGAAGAACAGAAAACTTGGTGGTATAACCATCTAATTCTTTAGCCACTCTGACTCCGGAGTTCTTTTAGGCCCCCGAGTCCCTACCAGCTGCTGAGGGGGACAGCGAGAGACTAGAGAGCATAGCTGGATCATTTTCCATGGGGGCCATGATGGGCACCTCAAGGTTTCCTTAGCAGAATGATGAGGCAGAATTTTGGATCTGGGCAGTAGTATGCTGTAAAAAAAAAAAAAAAAAAAAAAAAAGTATGCTGTAGGGAAAAAAATGCCCTAATTTGTAGCATTTGTTGATTTTTTAAAAAATATTTTTGTGGTGAAAATACTCCCAATATACCTGATTTCAAATCACGAATGTGCTATCCTAGCATGCAAAGTTGAGAAGTCTTGAGCAGAATTGGTTCTGGATCTGAGTAAGGGGTGTGGGTCGGGTTCTAGGAATCAAATGGTATCCGAAATCTTTCTGATTCCTTCTAACTCAACAGGGAAAGAATTAAGGTCCTTATAGGGAAGCTGACTATATAAAGGAATGCAGGCTCAGGCCATTAGCAAACTGTTGTTCTAGACGTTGCTATTTTCTTTTCATCGTGTATATTTATATTAATATGAATCAAATTAACATTTGATGAATTATATAAAAACATCCTCAGGGCCTTATCAAGTGACTCAAACAGGAATTCTTCAGTCAAGGAGCCTGCTATTTATTTATTTATTTTTTTTCCTAAGATTTTATTTATTTATTTGACAGACAGAGATCACAAGTAGGCAGAGAGGCAGGCAGAGAGAGAGGGGGAAGCAGGCTCCCCGCCGAGCAGAGAGCCCGATGCGGGGCTCGATCCCTGGACCCTGGGATCATGACCCGAGCCGAAGGCAGAGGCTTTAACCCACTGTGCCACCCAGGCGCCCCAAAGAGCCCGCTATTTAGTAGAGGAGATACAACACGTATTTCCATGACTGAAGGTGGAAGATTGAGGAGCACCATAATATGGGGGTAGAGTACTATTGGAATTCGAGGTTGGAGCAAATTTTTCTTACTAAAAAAGTACTGGAAGGCCTCATGGTAGAGATAGCACCTGAGCTTAGGCCTTTGTAGTGTGAATAAAATTTGAACAACTAGATGGTATGGGGACAACGAAGTCCATTTCATGAGGATAGGATTGTGTGACCCAAGCAGGGAAACATGGGTACAGTTTGATTGGCATCTGATGTGTGGCACAGAAAAGCATGTCAGAAAGGCAGGTTGGAAAGAGATGATGAGGGCCTTTAATGCCAGGGTGAAGAGTCTGGACTTGGCTCTGTAGTTGATGGGGAGTGAAAAGTTTTTTCAACAGTGTGAGAGGCAAAAATTAAGCCTGCAGCATCTTGGGGGTTTTACACATCTCCGTTATTCCTAACAATTCTGCAGGAAGAATTTCTGAAATTGAGGGCTGGGAAAAGATACAGGAATTATTATAAGGACAAATAGTTGTGGTTTAACTGGGATCAAATTTAGATCTTGTTCCGTTCTAAAGTCCGTGCTTGTGCTGTTGTACCTGGGAATGACTTGGTCAGACATTGCATCAAGATGAATCTGAAGGCAGATCTGCATTGGAGAAGGCAAGGATTAGGGACAGGGAGAGCTGTTGGTAAGGTGCGGTAGTCAGTTAGGTAGATTTCAGGCAGGAACTAAGATGAAATGCGTTTAGGGAGAAGAAGTGGGACCAGAGAAGAGATGTGTCAAATATTAAGGTAGCATCAAATGACCTAGCAGTTGATTGGAATACGGCGAGTGGATACTGTGGAAGAATTGATGCTAAATGTCAGTGACTGGGGTGATGGTGCTGCCATGAACAGGTGACGAGGGGAGGAGCTTTGGGATGGGGCAGATGGCAGAGATGACTTTTGGTTTGAACACGTTACATTTGAGGGGACTATGGGCTATCTCCTTGGAAATGCCCAGCAGCAAGCTGGAAAAGTGAAACAAGCTTGTTAAAATAGTGGGAGGAACAAAAAAAGTATGAGAGATCTAAAAGCAGCTGGTGAAGGCAGTTCAAGTGAGGAGAGGAAGGGTAAAGACGCATCCTTGAGGCACACACACACAAACACATTCACAGTTGAATACATCCAATTGCTACTAAAATGCCAGCATGTGTTTCTTAGGTTCTGAGTTCTTTGGTTTTGTTCTTCTTTCTTCTTTCTGCCCCATTTTAATGGCTTAGCATCTACATAAGATGTATGGGTACAAGGATGCTCACTGACTTCCTGGGAACTTGCTCACTCTTAATGCTTAGCATGCAGTTTTGTCAAGATTATGTCTCAGATGTGTTTAGTTACGACACGACTCTTTTCTTTAAGATCCTTTCATTGGTAATGGCTGAGTTTGTTCCTAGAGTAAGTTGTGGGCAGGGAATGTGGCTGGATGGTTTGCCTATCATCTTCCTTGGATGCTGGTGGGAGGGGCAGTAGTATTCAGAATGGCTTTTAAATTTATCTTATCTGATAAAATAAATGGGTCCCAGCAGAAATTCTACAGCTTAATTTAGGGGTCTTTCTGATAATTTTGTTTCATTTTTGGGGAGGGTAGGTCAAGTCATCAAGGACATAGATTCTGGAAGTCCGGCAGAGGAAGCTGGCTTGAAGAACAATGACCTGTTAGTCGCTGTCAACGGCCAATCTGTGGAATCCCTGGATCATGACAGTGTGGTGGAAATGATTAGAAAGGGAGGAGATCAGACTTCGCTGCTGGTGGTAGACAAAGAGACGGACAACATGTATAGACTGGTAAATAATTTAAGGCTGTATATTCATGCATTAAGGTTGGGGTCCATGCCTTCAAGTCCTCAAACTTTGGCTAAATTACCACTTTGATTTTCAAATTGGAAGGGCATAACAATCATCATTAAGGCCGCACTGAAATTCAAACTGGTAGTGATAAGAGAATGCCAAGTAATAGGTACATGAGTTTTAAATTCTTAGATTCAAAATTTTGAAAGAATTTGCAAATGTAACTATAGAATTACTCTTGGTGATCTAAGAAAAATCTATGAACGATAGCCTGGGAAAAGGCAGATGTAACCTTAACTTTCCCAAACAGGAAACAACGGGATTTTAAACCATAGACTAATGAATTCCATTAACCCACATAAAAGACTAGAAAGGATTTTTATTTATTTATTTTAAAAGATTTTATTTATTTGACAGAGAGAAAGACAGAAAAGGAACACCAGCAGGGGGAATGGGAGGGAGAAGCAGGCCTTCTGCAGAGCAGGGAGCCCAAGGCGGGGCTCAATCTCAGGACCCTGGGATCAGGGCCTGAGCCAAAGGGGGATGCTTAACGACTGAGCCACCCAGGCATCCCTAGAAAGGATTTTTAAATAGCTTCTAAGCCCTTAGCAAGGAAATGGAATCACAGATTCACCAAGACTAACTAACCCTAGTGTCAAACTAACCTTATCTGCTCTCAACTTTTAATCACAACTGGTGTTATCTGCATGTTTTCTTAATAATCTTTTAATTTTATCACAAGAAGTGAGGTGTTCAGTCTAGTTTAACAGACATGTGGGGGCCTTCTACATACCATCTGCCTCGTTAGGTCATGGTCACAAAGATGGACTTGTTCCATGCGATACACAATAATGGAAGCATCTGAAGGTGCATAAATGATACAGAGGAGGAATATGGTAGGGTGTAGTATTAGTCCCTTTTTATAGATTAGCAATTTCTTAGTCTCTTTAAACTTCATTTTTTTAAAAAAAGTCACCCACTTTTAAAATTTGAACCCAACCTGAATTTGAATGTAGGTTCTTAATTCATTATACCATATACCCTCTCAGCACATTTTGATGAACTGTTTCAAGATACTGTGTAAAGAAGATTAAAGAGTGAACTGGACGATAGAACAGTTAATGGGTTTTTAGTTAATGGGTTTTTAAAATGGGTTTTAGTTAGTTGTACAACCTTACCTGAAGAATCCCTGATATTGGAACAGTGTCAGTCTGAAAAGATGACTCCAGTGGTACGCTTCTTATCTTCAGCTAGTTTATTACCAAATTTGGATGACAACATGGAAAATACTCAACATACTTAAGTCACATGGATGGCTTAATGTATTGATGGGTAATTAATTTACTAGAGATTATATTCAAAATATCCAGTCAGGATAGAAAGAAGGGTAAAAACTAATGAGTTTAAGTTTAAACAGGAATAAATTTCAGGTACTAAACTAACTTAAAACTAAATTGTATGAATACCAAATGGTGAGACCTGATTTGAGGACTATAAAAAAAGAACAGAAACCTGATTATACTCTAAGTAGCCACCCCCACCCCCCAAAAGGCAATTTAAAGTTACCTTAACTGACACTTGGCTTTTGGAGATGATAGTCTTTCTGTCCTGAGTTGTTCAGACCATACTTTAAATGACCCATAATGTGATCTTGGGCAAGTTACCCTCCCTGTGCTTGCCCACTTAGTTGTAAGATGGGGATTGTTACTGTGAAGGGTTATATGAGCTAGTATTTAGAATAATGCCTGGCATATAGATATGTTTTGTTTGTTAAGACAACATTGTGTCCAGTTCCGAGAACATAACTAAGAAGGCCGGTGTCCAGAAGGGTAATCAGGGCAGCGTATTTGGAGATCACCATATGAATATTTAGTTTGAATAAGCGTAGACTTTGGGGAAGAAAGGAGAACATTTTCAAGAATTTCAAAAAAGGCTAGGGGTGCCTGGGTGGCTTAGTTGGTTGTCTGCCTCTGGCTCAGATCATGATCCCAGGACTCTGGGATCAAGTCCTGCATCGAGCTCCTTGCTCAGCAGGGACCCTGCTTCTCCCTCTGCCTGGCGTTCCCCCTGCTTGGTATGCTGGCGTCCTATCTCTCTCTCTGACAAATAAAAAAAAAAAAAAAAAAAAGAATTTAAAAGGCTAAATGGTAACTACGTAAGGCAATAGATATGTTAATTACCTTGATTGTGGTGATCACTTCACAATGTGTGTGTATCAAATTACACCATACACCTTGAATATATACAATTTTTTTAAAAGATTTTATTTATTTATTTGACAGAGATCACAAGTAGGCAGAGAGGCAGGCAGAGAGAGAGAAGCAGGCTCCCCGCTGAGCAGAGAGCCTGATGCGGGGCTCGATCCCAAGACCCTGGGATCACGACTTGAGCCGAAGGCAGAGGCCCAACCCACTGAGCCACCCAGGTGCCCCGAATATATACAATTTGTTAATTACACATTAATAGAGCTGGAAAAAAAAAAAGCAAACACTGACAAACTTGAAAGTAGAAATAGACAATTCTACTATAACAGTTGGGAGACTTCAATATCCCATTCTCTATCATGAACAGAGCCACCAGTCAGAAGATAAGGAACTCAAGGGCTTGAACAAAAGAAACTAACTAGATCTAACAGAAATACAGAGCACTCTATCCAACAACAGAACTCATTCTTCTCGAGGGCACATGGGCCATTCTCCAGGACAGACCATATGTTAGACCACAGATTAAGTCACAATAGTCAAAAGATGGAATCAAACCAAGTGTCCACTGATAGATGAATGGATTAAAAATGGTGGTAAATATAGTGTGTGTATATAAAATTAAAAAAATATATTTAAAAGAATTCAGAAGGTTATTACATGCAAGAAGCCCTTATTTTTGGGGTGTTCTATGGGGCATAGCTTAACTAAATAGAGAATGTATAGGGAGCTAGCTTTTGGCTTAAGGACACATGAAGCTGCCAGGAACAGGGGGAGCCATTTTTGCCAAGTGGTGACCTTCCAGCTTGTGGAAAAGTTTAGGCAGAAGTCAAGAGGTCACTGCTCTGGCTGCTGTAAAGGGGATTCTGGCATCAGTTCTTTTCTAATCCCTCCTGATTTTATGACAATGATTTCTCTGTAATGTTCTGATTTAATGTAAGGAAGAACTTTGATCTGAAAAGATGCCTGTCCCCATCTTCTCCCTTCCCTCTCCCCAAATGCCCTCTAAAGTAGGTTCTGTACAGGGGTGGGGGCTGGCGGTGGGGGGAATCTTTGAGATCTATAGGTGAATCAAACAAACCAGTTCTTGGCACATACTAGGCACCCAAATATATGAAAGTGCATAAAACCTCATTAAGTGTTTAATGTTACGGTATTTATCTTCAAGGTCAGCTGCTGCTATCCCATACAGCTGATTTGCCTGTTGGGTAGTGATGTCAGAGGTATTTTTGTATGTAATGAGTCACTGGTAACTTTCCACATTGTAAAGACAGAAAGAAATGTGGGACATTTGCAAGCATATCACTGAAAGCTCTGAAATTTAGTTGACCTGGGTAACTTAGGAGTTCTTAGCTGGTGCTACTGTTGTTTAGAAAGGAAGATGTGGTCTTGTGGTTAGTGAGAGAAATGATAACCAGAGGACCCTGTTCTAATTTTTTTTTTTTTAAGATTTTTTATTTATTTATTTGACAGACAGAGATCACAAGTAGGCAAGAGAGGCAGGCAGGGAGAGAGAGGAGGAAGCAGGCTCTCCGCGGAGCAGAGAGCCCGATGCGGGGCTTGATCCCATGACCCTGGGATCACGACCTGAGCCGAAAGCAGAGGCTTTAACCCACTGAGCCACCCAGGCGCCCCGACCCTGTTCTAATTTTAACCAGGGGGCCAAACAGTACAATCTGGGGCAGAGCACACACTGTACTCACTTGCAATTGCTTGATTTTCTACTCCTTGCCCAACAAATGTCCTGGATACTTGTAAGCAGCGATTTAACTGCTGATCCAGGATCTTATCATACCCAAATCTACCCTATTAGTTTTCTCAGTTAAAACCCACAGTCTACTAAGCTTTTAATTCTTTAAAAAAAATCAGTCATGTGTTTCCTGTTCTAGGTCTCTTTTGTATTCAAGACTTTCACTCCCTTCACATGGATGGTCTGAGAGAGGAGATGGATTAGGAGTATTTAAAGATGGTGAGGAGTTTGGTCTAACAGGAGTGTCAGCTAATGATTACAACAAAAAATAGTAAAATGAGCACAACAAATTACTCTGTGTACTTCAGATGGTGATAAAAATATTGCTCTGTTGCACTTTCTCTGATGTTTCAAGGAGCTCTGAAGACCATCTTATTGAGGAGGAAAGGGCCCGATGAACCTATTATGCAGGAGCTACAGGGCAAGTCACAAGAAGCTAGCATTTTTGTTACTTATTTTGGGACCTTTGCACAGCATTCTGTACTCTTTTGATTTTTGTGTATTTGTGCCATTTGTTTACTCCATAGCTAAGCTCAATCTTTCGTTATATGTTTTGCGGTTGGGGTAGTATAGAAATTTTCCCGCCCAGAATCAGATGTATCCGCCAGGCTTGTGGAACATGGGTGACACCTTGTGAATGAAGCTAGCACTTTCATAAAGTATAACTACTCATACTTACAATTAATGTTTTTTTCTCCCTTTATTTTCAAAAGGCTCATTTTTCTCCATTTTTCTACTATCAAAGTCAAGAACTTCCCAATGGTTCCATCAAGGAGGCTCCAGCTCTGATGCTGGCTCCCGCTCCTCCAGAAGTGTCAAGTCCGGATACTACAGAGGAAGTAGGAGATCATAAGCCTAAACTTTGCTGGCTGGTTAAAGGAGAAAATGGCTGTGGCTTTCACTTAAATGCCATTCAGGGTCAGCCAGGCTCCTTCGTCAAAGAGGTATGGTCCTCTGGTTCTAGCAGCCCAATGAGCACAGCCACAGTTGAGAGAACTGATGGCTTACTAAAAAGCTTACATGGAAGGCCTACACTGAGGGTCTCACTTGGGTTTAAACAAATGCTGTCATGGTCCTCTACCCTTTAAGACAGTGACTAGTACACCCTAAGCCCACCTCTTTTCTTTTTCTTAAACACCTAATTGTCTTTAGATACTTTCAAATCAAATAGAGTGATTCGGTGTGACTGTAGTTGACAGTCACTGTCAGCTCTGAGTGGGAGTGATACTTGGTAACTTACACATTTGGCATAATGTCCCTAGCCTGTAGGGACTGACCGTGAGAAGACCATCCTTATGGCTCCTAAGTTGGGAATGAAGAAAGGGAACCTATGAAGGCGAATTAGTGCCTTCAACCCAGAAGACCTATAGTATGACATAATGCTACACATTTTTTTTTTCTGATGCTTTTAATTATTTTTTTTTTAAAAAATTGAAGTATAGTTGACATACAATGTTATATCAGGTATACAACATAGTGTTTTAAATTTTTTTTCAGATTTTATTTTATTTGACACAGAGAGAGAGATCACAAGCAGGCAGAGAGGCAGGCCGAGAGAGAGGGGGAAACAGGCTCCCTGCTAAGCAGAGAGCCCGATGCGGGGCTCGATCCCAGGACCCTGAGATCATGACCTGAGCCAAAGGCAGAGGCTTAACCCACTGAGCCACCCAAGCGCCCCCAACATAGTGTTTTAATAATTATGTACATTACAAAGGTTCATCATTGGTTAAGTGTAGTTACCACTGTGTCATACAGTTATTAAATATTGTTGACTGTATTCCCTAAGTACTTTTAATTCCTGTGACTTATTTATAACTGGAAGTTTGTACTTCTTAATCCCCTTTGCCTATTTTGTCCATATCCCTCATCTATCTCTGCTTTGGCAACCCACCAGTTTTTTCTCTGGATTTGAGTCTATTTCTGTTTGTTTTGTTTCTTGGATTCTGCATACATGTGAAATCATAAGGCACGTGTCTTTTTCAGTCTGACTTACTTCATTTAGCATAATATTATCTAAGCCCATCCGTATAGTTGTGAATGGCAGGATTTCGGTTTTTTTTTATGGTTGAGTAATATTCCATTGGGACACATGCACACACCACATCTTCTTTATCCATTCATCTATCACTTGGCACTTAGGTGGCTTCCATACCTTGGCTAGTAGAAATAATGCTACTATAAACATAGGAGTGCACAGATCTTTTCAAATTGGTGTTTTTGTTTTCTTTGGGAAGATACTCAAAGTGGGATCAATGGGTCTTATGGTATTTCTATTTTTAATTTTTCGAGGAATCTCCATACTGTTTTCCATGAGGGCTGCACTGATTTACAGTCCCCACCCGCAGCACACTGGGGTTCATTCCCTTTTCTCCACATCCTCGCCAATACTTGTCATTTCTCATCTTTTTGGTACTAGCCCTTCTGACAGGTATGAGGTGATACCTCATTGTGGTTTTGATTTGCATTTCCTAATTAATAATGTTGAGCATCTTTTCCTGTGTGTCTCTTGGCCATGTGTGTCTTCTTTGGGAAAATGCCTATTCAGATCTTCCGTCCATTTCTTAATTAGATTATTTGTTGTTGTAGGAGTTTTTATATATTTTGGATTTCAACCCCTCATCAGATATATCATTTGCAAATATCTTCTCCATTCAGTAGGTTGCCCTTTCATTTTGTTGATGCTTTCCTCTGCTGTGTAAAAGCATTTTAGTTTGGTATAGTCTGAATAGCTTTTTTGTGCTTTTCTTTCCCTTGCCTGAGGAGACAGATCTAGAAAAATGTTGCTAAAGCTGATGTCAGAGTTAATTATTGCCTGTGTTTTCTTCTAGGAATTTTAGGTCTCATGTTTTAAGTTTTAGTTTTCAGGTCCCATATTTAGGTCTTAATCCATTTTGAGTTTTTATATGTGGTATAAGAAAGTGGTCCAGTTTCATTCTTTTCCATGTACCTTTCCTATTTTCTCAGCACCATTTATTGAAGACACAGTCTTTTCTGCATCGTATATTCTTGCCTCCTTTGTTGTAGATTCATTGACCAAAGAAGCATGGGTTTTTTTCTGGGCTCTCTATTCTGTTCCATTGATCTATGTGTCTACTTTTGTGCCAGGACTACAGTTTTGATAACTGTAGATTTATGGCATACCTTGAAATCTGGAATTATGAGACCCTAGCTTTTTTTCTTCTTAAGAGTGCTTTACCTATGCAGGATCTTTGTGGTTCCATACAAATTTTAGGATCTTTCCTAGTTCTGTGAAAACCACTATTGGAATTTTGATGAGCATTGCATGGAATCTGTAGGTTGTTTTGGGTCGTATGGACATTTTAACACTATTAATTGTCCTAATCTGTGATCATGGAATATCTTTCCATTTATGTGTGTCATCTTCAGTTTCTTTCATTAATGTCTCACAGTTTTCAGAGTACAGGCCTTTCAGACCTCCTTCTTAGCCTTCATTGAGTTTATTCCTAGGTGTTTTATTCTCTTTGATGCAATTGTAAATGGGATTTTCTTCCTTCCTCTATATGCTATGCTAAGCTCAACCACAGCATAGCTTCCATCTGTCACCATACAACATTACAGTACCATTGACCATATTCCCTATGTTGCAGCTTTTACCTCATGATTTATTCATTCCATATTCCACCATTTTTGTGTGTGAGAAAGTGGTCATTCTCTTAGGTAGCTGTCCAGTTTTCATATGAACATTTATTGAAAGGACTCTCTGTTCTCCACTATATATTCTTCCCTCCTTTGTTGATTCGTTCACCATATAAGTGTGGGATCATTTCTGGGTTTCCTATTCTGTTCTATTGATCTATGTGTCTATTTTTTGTGCCAGTACTACTGTTTTGATTACTGTAGCTTTGTAGTATATTTTGAAATCTGGGATTGTGATATACCAAAATTTCTTCTCCCGTCTCAAGATTGCTTTGGCTGTTTTGCTTTCTTTTGTGGTTCCCTACGAATTAGCATTATTTGTTCTAGTTCTCTGAAAAATGCTGTTGGTATTCTGATAGGAACTGCACTGAATCTATAGATTGCTTTGGGTAGTTTGAACATTTTAACAATATTCTTCCAATCTATGAACATGAAATGTCTTTCCATTTGTTTTTGTCATCTTCAGTTTCTTTCATCAATGTCTTAAGTTTTCAGAGTACAGGCCTTATACATTCTTGGTTAAGTTTATTCCTAGGTATTTTACTCTTTTTGGTGCACTTGTAAATAGAATTGTTCCCTAAATTTCTTTTTCTGCTACTTTATTAGTGTATAGTAACACAATTGATTTCTGTGTATTAATTTTATATCTTGTATCTTTACTGAACTCATTTATTCTAATTTTTTGGTGGAGTCTGTAGGGTTTTCTATGTATGATATGTTATCTGCAAATAATAACAATTTTACTTTTTCCTTATCAATTTGGATGCCTTTATTTCTTGTCTGATTCTTACAGCTAGGTCTTCCAGTGTTATGCTGGGTAAAAGTGGCAAGAGGGAACGTTGTCCAATTTATTGGCTTCTAAATTTTCATAATAGTTTTTTTTTTTAAAAGATTTTATTTATTTATTTGACAGAGAGATCACAAGTAGGCAGAGAGAGTGGGGGGAAGCAGGCTCCCCGCTGAGCAGAGAGCCCGATGTGGGGCTCGATCCCAGGACCCTGAGACCACGACCGAGCTGAAGGCAGAG
This sequence comes from Mellivora capensis, assembly GCA_004024625.1. Lineage (NCBI taxonomy): Eukaryota > Metazoa > Chordata > Mammalia > Carnivora > Mustelidae > Mellivora > Mellivora capensis. The sequence continues at coordinate 16,716 of PISX010029637.1, forward strand.
GCTTTAACCCACTGAGCCACCCAGGCACCCCCATAAGAGTTTCTTATAATCCTTTTTATTTCTATGGTGTTGGTTGTGTCTTCTTTCGTTTCTCATTTTGAGTTCTTTTTTTTTCTTGATGAATCTGCCTAAAGGTACACAGTTTTGTTTATATTTCAGAGAACCAGCTCTTGATTTCATTGACCTTTTCTATTTTTTTTTAAGTCTCTATTTCCACTCAGATCTTTTTCTTTCTTTGACTAACTTTGGACTTTGTTCTTTTTCTAGCTCTTTTGGACATAAGGTTAAAGTGAAATGTTCTTGTTTCTTGAGGTAAGGCAGTATCTCTATAAGCTTCTTAGAACTACTTTTACTGAATCCCAAAGACTGAATTGTGTTTTGTCTCCATATATAATTTTTTAATTTTTAAAAAAGATTTTATTTACTTATTTGACAGAGAGATCACAAGTAGGCAGAGAGGCAGGCAGAGAGAGAGGGGAAAGCAGACTCCCCGCTGAGCAGAAAGCCCGATGCAGAGCTTGATCCCAAGACCCTGAGACCATGACCTGAGCCAAAGGCAGAGGCTTAACTCATTGAGCCATCCAGATGCCCCATTCTCCCTGTATTTTTAAATTTTCTCCTTGATTTCTTGGTTGACCCATTGTTTTAGTAGTATGTTATTTGTGTTCTTTTTAGATTTTTTCTTATGATATCTACTTTCATACTGTTGTGGTTGGAAAAGATGCAGGATATGATTTTAGTCTTAAATTTATTAAGACTTGTTTTGTGGCCTAACACGAGATCCTAGGGAACGTTCAATGTGTACTTGAAAACGTGTATTTAGCTATGTATTTTTATTTTGTATTTAGCTATTTTGGATAGACAGTTCTGTATATACTTGTGAAGTCTATCTGGGCTAATGTGTGGTTCAGTCACCATTTCCTTTTTAATTTCTGTCTGGATGACATATCCATTGATGTAGGTGAAGGGTTAAAGTCACCTATGATTATTGTATTACTGTCAGTTTCTTGCTTTATGTCTATTAATAATTGCTTTATGTATTCTGGTACTCCTATGTTGGGTGCATAGATATTTGCGATTGTTTTGTTGGACTGTTCCGTTTATCATTAGGTAGTATCTTTGTCTCTAGCTACTGTCTTTCTTTTAAAGTCTATTTTATCTAGGGGCGCCTGGGTGGCTCAGTGGGTTAAGCCTCTGCCTTCAGCTCAGGTCATGATCTCAGGGACCTAGGATTGAGTCCCGCATCGGGCTCTCTGCTTGGCAGGGAACCTGCTTCCTCCTCTCTTTCTCTGCTTGCCTCTCTGCCTACTTGTGATCTCTCTCTGTCAAATAAATAAAATCTTAAAAAAAAAAGTATTTTATCTAATGTAAACATTGCTACCTTGGCTTTATTTTTGGCTTCGATTTGCATGTGTGTTTTCTAGTCTGTCACTTTTAGCCTGTGTCTTTAGACCTGAAGTGTTTCTCTTATAGGCAGCCTATAAATCAGTCTTGTATATTAAGTTGATGGTTAGTTAATTCAAACTTTTTCTTTTGAGAGAGAGAGAGAGAGCAAGTGAGAGCACACAAACAAGTGCAGGGGAAAGAGGGGCAGAGGGAGAGACAGAATCCTAAGCAGGATCCATGCCCTGTGTGGAACCTGATGCAGGGGGCTTGATCTCACAGCCAAGATCATAACCTAAGCCAAAATCAAGAATCAGATGCTTAATCAACTGAGACACAGAGGTTTCCCGAATTCAGATACATTCTAAAAGCCATACATTTTTATTCCTTCCCCTCCACATTTAGTGCATGTCTTATTTTACAAATCTTATTTTTTTAAAAGATATAATTGGTTTTACTACTTTTGTGTTTCAACCTTCATACTAGGTTTCTACTACCTTTACTATATTTTTGCTTTCATTGGTGAAATTTTTTCCTTTCATAATTTTCTTCTAGTTATGGCCTTTCTTTTCCACTTAGAGAGGCCCTACATTTCTTGTAAGGCTGATTTAGGGGTTGTGACTTCTTTAACTTTTGTCTGGGAAACTCTTGCCTTCGATTCTGAAAATAATCTTGCTGGGTAGAACATTCTTGCATGTAGGTTTTTTCCTTTTAGCCCTTTGCAGGCCAGAGGGGGAGTGGATTATATATATAATCCCAAAGTTTCTACTGAAAAATCAGTTGACAGCCTTTAAGAGATTTCCCTTGTAGGTAGCTAGTTGCATTTCTCTTGCTGCTTTTAAGATTCTCTATCTTTAATATGTTTGACATTTAAATTAGGGTTCATCTTGCTTGGGATTCTCCTGGACGTCTGTCTCCTTCCCCAGGTTAGAGAAGTTTTTAGTTATTTCTTCAAATAAGCTTTCTGTCCCTTTCCCTCTTCTCCTTCTAGGGTCCTTATGACATGAATGTTACCATGCTTGATGTTGTGCCAGAGATTCCTTAATCTAATCTCAATTTTTTTTTCTTTTTGTTGTTCAGCTTGGGTGCTTAACTGTTTTTCCAGATCACTGATCTTTTCTGTATCATCTGCTGATTCCCTCTAGTGTTTTAAAAATTTCAGTTATTATAAAAACTAATCAGAGATAAAGAATATATTTTCTATTTCTTTTAAGTTCTCACTGAATTCATTTACTCTTAAGTCTGGTGAGCATCTTTATGACCATTACTCTGAACTCTTTCTCAGTTTTGTTGCTTATCTCCATTTTGTTCTGTTCTTAGGTTTTGTCTTATTCTTTCATTTGGAGCATATTCCTGTCTCATTTTGTCTCACTTTTGGTTTGTTTCTATGAATTAAACAAACCTTTCCTCTCCCTGTCTTAAAGGAGTAATCTTGTATAAAAATGTCCCCAGTGTAGACTGTGTGTACCTAGTGGCTTTGGGTGGAGCCAGCTCTGGTGGTGTGGCTGAAGCAGGCATGGGCTGGGGTGATCTTGGGGTGCCTATGCCATGACTGCTTTGGTGAGACAGCTGAGGGTGTCCTGGTGTGTGCTATAATGGGCCCACCTTGAGTTGGTGTGAGCTAGGGTCCAGGGTTTGCTGAGGTGGCAGAATGGCTAGAGTACCTGGACCCTGGGCCTGTCTTACATTGTCAAGGTGCA
>PISX010029638.1:0-19789 GCA_004024625.1 Mellivora capensis
GTGGAGTTGGTTTAATTTGTTGTTGATTCTCCAGTTCTTTAAGGTGTAGAGACAGCTGTTGTATTCTGGATTTTTCAATTTTTTTGAGGGAGGCTTGGATGGCTATGTATTTCCCCCTTAGGACCGCCTTTGCTGTATCCCATAGGTTTTGGACCGAAGTGTCTTCATTCTCATTGGTTTCCATGAATTGTTTAAGTTCCTCTTTAATCTCCTGGTTGATCCAAGCATTCTTAAGCAAGGTGGTCTTTAGCTTCCAGGTGTTTGAGTTCCTTCCAAACTTTTCCTTGCGATTGAGCTCCAGTTTCAAAGCATTGTGATCTGAGAATATGCAGGGAATAATCTCAGTCTTTTGGTATCAGTTGAGTCATGATTTGTGACCCAGTATGTGGTCTATTCTGGAAAAGGTTCCATGTGCCCTTGAGAAGAATACGTACTCTGTTGTTTTAGGGTGTAATGTTCTGTATATATCTATGAGGTCCATCTGGTCCCATGTGTCATTCAATGCTCTTGTTTCTTTATTGATTTTCTGCTTGGATGATCTGTCTATTACTGAGAGAGGCGTGTTAAGATCTCCTACTATCAATGTATTCATATCAATATGACTCTTTATCTTGATTAATAGTTTTCTTATGTAATTGGCTGCTCCCATATTGAGGGCATAGATATTTACAATTGTTAGGTCATCTTGGTGGATAGTCCCTTTAAGGATTATGTAGTGTCCTTCTGTATCTCCGACTACAGTCTTTAGTTTAAAACTCTGAAAAACAACCTGAGGGTTTTGAAGGGGTGGGGGTGGGAGGTTGGGGGAGCCAGGTGGTGGGTATTATGGAGGGCACGCATTGCATGGAGCACTGGGTGTGGTGTAAAACTATGAATTCTGTTACGCTGAAAAGAAATGAAATAAAAAAAATAAAGGCTCAAAAAAAAAAATCGAATTTATCTGATATGAGAATCACTACCCCGGCCTTCTTTTGAGGCCAATTGGCATGAAAGATGCTTCTCCATCCCTTCACTTTCAGTCTGGGTGTATCCTTAGGTTCGAAATGGGTCTCTTGTAGACAACATATGGATGGATCCTGTTGTTTTATCCAATCTGCAAACTTGTGTCATTTTATGGGTGCATTTAGGCCATTCACATTGAGAGTGATTATTGATAGATACGTTTTTATTGACATCGTGTTACCTTTGAAGTCTTTCTTTCTGTATATTGTCTCTGTATTTCTGTTCAATGATATTCTTAGGATTTTTCCTTTTTATAGAACCCCCCTTAATATTTCCTGCAGTGTTGGTTTGGTGGTTGCATACTCTTTTAAGCCTTGCCGGTTTTGGAAACTCTTTATCTCTCCATCCATTTTGAATGTCAGTCTTGCTGGATAAAGTATTCTTGGCTGCATGTTCTTCTCATTTAGTGAATATATCTTGCCAGCCCTTTCTGGCTTGCCAGGTTTCTGTGCACAGGTCTGACGTTATTCTGAAGGGCTCTCTTCTGTACGTAAGGAGCTTCTTTGTCCTAGCTGCCTTCATGAGAGACTCTCTACAATTATAATTGCTCATTCTTACTACCAGGTGTCTTGAGGACTTTTGAGAATCAATAATCTTGGGGGGATACCGTTCTGCCTTTAGTACATGAACACTGGTTCCATTCGTGAGATTGGGAAAATTTTCATGGAAAACTTGTTCCACTATATCCTCTAGACTTCTTTCTTTCTCCTCCCCTTCAGGGATTCCAATAATTCTGATGTTGGAACATTTCATGACATCATTTATTTCCCTAATTCTCTTTTCGTGGCTTCTAAGCTGTTTGTTACAGGCTTCCTCCTGATCCTTTCTCTCTGTTTGTCCTCCAGATCACTAATTCTATCTTCTGTCTCAGTTACCCTAGATTATTTAGAATAGATTGGAACTCATTGAGAACATTGTGAACATCATCCCTGGTGGCTTTCAGTTCTGCCCTCATCAATTCTGTTTGGTCATTCATGGCTTTCTCCAACCTAGCTATTGCCTGGATAATTATTAGCCTGAATTCCCTTTCTGACATATTGTCTATGTTGATAGCCATTAGCTCTGTTGCAGAAGGCCCATCCTCTGAATTTTTCTTCTGTTGGGCATTCCTCCTCCTGTCATTTTGGTGAGAGATGGCTGAACGGATGTAGCTGGATGTGTCGACTGTGGCGCAGTCAAAGTGCACCCTGGAATGCTTCTGAGCAATCAGGAGTCCCCACCCAAATGAAAGAAAAAAGAAAGAGAGAAAAAAGAAAAAAAAGAGAGAGAGAGAGAGAGACAGGAAAAAAAGAAAGATAAAAGAGAAGGCTCAGCCTAAATGGACCCCAGGTAAGATTTATGAAGTATACAAACAAAAACAGACAAACAAAAAGACTGATAGAATTATATGACAAGAGAAAAAAATATATATATAAAAGCAAAACAAACAAAAAAAGAACCTCGTCAAAAAGAACCCCAAGTATAAGATTTATATACTACCAAGACAAACACAAATACACAGAGACACTGACTGAAGAAATAGATGGGAGAGTGGTTATAAATTCTCAGTGTGGGTGAGGAAGATTATTTTGATTCTTCCTGGATGTATCTTGCTATCTTTGTTAAAGGACTCAATTTCCCAAGATAAAGGGGGATCAAAAATTGGTTTACCTATAGGGGTAGCATTGATTGGGGAAAGGGGATTACCTTGAAATTTAACTCTATATAAATATTAAAAAATAAAAATAAAAAAGAATGAACTAAACTAAAATAAAATTTAAAAAAAATTTAAAAAATAGAAAAGCAAATAAAAAACACAGGTATGTGTATCAAAAAGTTCAGGTTAAAAGGTTATTATGGAATTTGATGTACTGGACATCTCAATGTGATGGTAAATAGGTTAAAAAATTATCTATATAAAAAAAATGAACCAGAAAGTGGGAACAAATTAAAAATAAAAGTTGTATCTATGAAGTAGAGTTGGTTGCTCTCTTGTCATCTTTTTTTCCCCCTGGTTGGCTTTCTTGGGGAGGGGCCTGCCATGTGGGTTTTCAGGCAGTGTTTCCTGAGTTAAGTCCTCCTGTCCCCCCTCAAGGGTGTGGGCTCTGAGGAAACTGGTTTTTCTGGCTTTTGTTCTGGAGGTTTTTATGTTTGTTTGTTCGTTTGTTTTCTCTCACCGTGACAGCTTTTGATGGTTTTTAGGGGTTTAGAGGAAAGCAAACTGCACCCAGACCTCCCTCTCAGAGAGAAGCCCCAGTCTGTTCCCCTCTGGGTGCTGCAGAGCACACAAGTTCCCCCTTGGCCACTGGCAGAGCACGTTCTGAGTCATGGTCCCTGGGGACACAGGAACTCCTGCTTGTACCCAAAACCATGACAGCGGCAGCTGTCTGGGCAGCTCCAGACCGCCAGAGAGGTCCCAAGTGATCGCACACTGAGATTTTCCCGCTGGCCCGGGCTGGGAGTGTCTGGTCTTTCCGGGTCCAAGAGAGCGGGGCTGGCGCCTGCCCGTGCCTCTCTCAGGGGAGGGTGTGTGGCACGACTCAGGCTCTGATAGCATGGCCCAGCGCGTGCGTGGGGACTTCAAAAAGGCTGTGTTTCTGCCAGCTAGTGAGACTCCCAGCCCCTCGTGGGTGCTGCACCCCAGGTGCTTTCAGACGCGCTCACGGCTCAGGGACCAAGACCTGGTTTCTCTGCCGCACTCTCTCTGGCTCAGCACCAGGGTGGTTGTCCTCGGTCCAGGGACTTAAACCCCTGTCCCTAACCACCCTGATTCCCACAATTTTCCCCAATGATCTTTTGCTCTTTTTGAGTGCTTTCTACCAGACTCCAAGTTAGTGCTGGTCCCCAGTTGCAGGGCACTCTTGTATCAGGGTAATACTTTCCAATGGGTCGCTTCTGGTGGCTCCCTCCCCCTTTTGTTTATCTTCGATACCAGTCCGACGTTCCCACTCTGCTTTACTTGCCCACTGGCATCTTCTGCCCCCGTAGAGATCCAGACGTGTATAATTCTGATCTCAGGCTGATTTCATGGGTAATCAGAGTTCTTTGGTAAGTAATCAGCTCACTTTAGGGTACAGGTTGAAAAGGCGCCTCCTCCTTGTTCTCCGCCATCTTGTCTCCTTCTGTTCAAGGTTTTTAAGGGGAGTAGGAAGTGGTGATGGAGACTTTTCTTATTTGGAATTCACAGACTTCACTTGAGCTCTTAGAGGTCTTGCTTAATTCTGGCTGGGATCTGTCAAAGCCTTCAAGATGCAGTGTTCTTTGTATTTAAACACAAGACTCTATGTCTATTTTCACTGTGAGGCAGGCTTTTCTGTCAGCTGGAAGGGAAGTCTCAGTCTTCCTTACTTGGAATGTCACTCAAGCCACTTTCTTCCTACCATATCTATCTATCAAGATGTGTAAACAATGGAAGAGAAGGAGACTTAAATTTTAAAACACCGGATTTCTCTAGCCTCCTTTGAGTGTGACCCACTAAGTCCCTGGTACAAATTAGGAGCATTTTATAAATGCAGAGGTGACTATCTCACATTCTTCCATGACCTTTCATTATCACTCCTTCATGTTCTGACAGTGACAAATCCCAACCCTGTAATGCCCAGCCTCCAGTTCACAAAAACTCAGATTTTCTAAGTCTTGGTATGCTGGGGCTTAAGAGAAGAAACTTCCCTCACCCATCATCACCTCTCACTTTTTGGGCATGATCTGAGCTGGAATTCAGACAAAGTTCCCCTGGTCTCCTGTGATTAAACTCTATATGAAGGCCCCAGCTTTGGGGCATTGAACAAATACACCATTATAGCAATATCAATATCAAAACACACAGTATTACCTGAGAAAGAGTTGACTTGGGAGAGTTAGAGTACTTTTTCAGAAGAGACAATGTATGGGCTTGGTCTCCTAAATTAAGTGAATTTATTTCAACCTTGCAAATTTTATCTAGGGAGGAAGCCTTTAGGCTATCTCTCCCTAGATAGTTTCTGTCAAGTGATGTTGATGCTCACATATGCCTGGGTACTGCTGCATAGTTCTTATCAGAGCATACAGGGAATTTCTCATTCATAATTCAGTCACTTATGCACTATCTCCTAAAAACTGTGTGATCTTGGGTAGGTGACTGGATATTCCAGAGCCTCAATTTCCTTGGTTATATAAATAGGAATAATAACACTAATACCACAGAAAAGATTGCCATAAGGTGGATCAGTCAGGATTCTGAGCTGCAAGCAACAGAAACCAATTCTGGCTGAGTTACACAGAAGCAGGAATGATTGAGAGAATCGCCTGATGTGTTGGAGAGCCAGACACAGAGCCCAGAAGAACAACAGCCAAAGTCAAGACCCAGGCTGCTGTTGCAGGGGCATTATCATTGGTAGTGGTGGTATAGTTGCTTCTTTCTCTCACTTGTCCCTTTTTCCAACTCTCAGTCCAGCCACAACTGGATGCCTATAGCTGGAGCATGTTTTTGACTTTGAAAGAGATGCAGCTTCCAAAATAAGGGGTAGGCTCCACTTCCTAGCAAGACTCATTAAGGGGAGAATTACTAAAACATAGGAGTGGAAATCAAATGATGGAAAGCCAAAAAATAAATACAAATGTTCATTCTCTGAAGATTCAATGTGATTATATTCCCAAACAGTACCCAGTACACACTGGGCTGTGAACAAATGTGAATTCCATTTTTACCTGTTTTGGGTCAATATCTTTACTGTTGATGGTCATATTAATGGAATTTATAAAGCACATTTTAGTGAATTGTAGCATTTACTAGATCATTTATTATTTCTTTGCTTTCTTTATAGCTAGGAGAACTGTGCCTCAGGCCCCTAAAACAGTAAATATTTGGAAGGCTATAAAAACAGGTCTGTGCAAAACTCAAAAAATACTAGTTTATTTCATTTACATGATTTGTAGACTTTGCTATAGCTTCAGAAACTCTCATTCTTTTCTCTTGGCTATGTAAAAACTCGACTTATGCTTTTAGCACTTTGAATACGACAAGGCTTTAAATATGAGCCTTATGAGTGCTGATCAGTGGACAAGGATACTCTGAAACATGATTTGTGTGTCTAGAAATACTCTGCTTGTTTTCTTCCTTAATCACTAAGTCACTTCCTGGAAATAAATGAGTCATTTGCAGAGACACATGTGAACTCTCAGGCCCTTGGGGCACACTTTAAGCGACTGGAGAAAAATAGACTAAGTATGTTGGTGCTGAGTCCAGTTCAATTCATCTGCTTTGAGTTTCCCTTTGGCTATTCAAGTTGCTATGAAGCAGGGTGACTTATTATTACAAGAGCAGAACTGAGTTCAAACTCTTTTTTATCACTCACTAGCTGTGTGTCCTCAGGCAAGTTATTTAACCTCTCTCAACCTCAGTTGTCTTATCAGAGGGTAAGTCTGGGAATTTTGTAAAACACTGTCTATAAAGTGGCTAGTAGAGTGCCTGGTTCATAATTTATTCTCAACCAATGGATGGCAATGGATGGCACAGAGAGATCATTGAAGATGCATCTATGTTCTGTTCTACTAAATCTATTATATTTCCTTTCTAGTAAAGATAAAGAATAAGACCATAATAATGACAAAAAACGAACCCTTTGAGGGCAGGGTTAGTGTTTAATTAATTTGCCCTCCCACGGTTAGTAGAATTCTCTGCACAGAAAACAAAATCTGTGTACTTTTAATGATAGATGATGTAACCAGAACTCATGGGTGGGTGTTCAGGATTGAATAAAAAACAAATATTCTGAAGATAGGCATTTGTGCAATAGGCTTCAGACAAATTGCACAATCTTGCAGGGTATATTTAAGGAACAGGATTTATTTAGGAGATTTGTAAAATAAGGGTTAGCAAGAAAAGAAAGTACACATTCCCCAAATCTCTTATTATCCCTAAGGGGAGGCAATCTGGGGACAGGATACTCTGCTGAACAAACTGTGGGGATAAATCTCAGGGCAGAAACATGTTTCTTATTATTATGGTTTCTTATGGGATGCTATGTCTAAATGTTTGTGTGTCCCTTCCCCTCAAATTTGTATGTTGAAATCCTAGTGCCCAATTTTGATTATGTTAGGGGGTAGGACTTTAGCTGATGCTTAGGTCATAAGGATGGAGCCCTTGCGAATGGGATTAGTGCCATATAAAGAGACCCCACTGAGGTCCCTCACCCTTTTTACCATGTGAGGACACATGTGTACCAGGGAGAGGGCTTTCACTAGCACCAGACCATGCTGGTGCTTTGAGTTGGGCTTCCAGCCTCTGCAACTGTGAAAAATAAACATCTATTGTCTGGAAGTTACCTAGTCTGTGCTCTTTTGATATAGTGGCCAAACAGATGAAGACAGAAAATCTAACATGGGAAAGTGGCCTTGTTAAGTGGTTGTGGTGTAGAGGGAAAAGACAAATACACTACTCGGAATCCAGATATTCTGGATTTGGATGCTGCTGTGTACAGTGGTAGTTTAAGAAAACTAGCTTCCTAGTACCTACAGACGTTGGAAAATGTGTGCCATTGCAGGCAGGCACTCTGTGGGATGATACCCCTAGTCCTATGGGCAGTTCGATTATAGGGAAGCTTCTTGCCTGGGGAAGGATCAAGCCCCAGTGTTAGCTAGTTCAAGTCAGAGAGAACTCCTGGAATTATTTTTTTTAAAGATTTTATTTATTTATTTGACAGAAAGATCACAAGTAGGCAGAGAGGCAGGCAGTGGGGGTGGGGAAGCAGGCTCCCTGCTGAGCAGAGAGCCCAATGCAGGACTCGATCCCAGGATCCTGAGATCATGACCTGAGCTGAAGGCAGTGGCTTAACCCACTGAGCCACCCAGGAGCCCTTCTGGAATCATTTTTAGATACTCTTGTTCATAATACTACATAGAACTCTCTATAGATGCTGCATTTTGTCTCTACAGATGAGATAGTTTAAAATAATATTAGTATTATTGTGTCTTTGATAATATTAATATTTTATGTTTCTTCTTGAGTGCTTGTTTCTTAAGTTTTATTTGATTTTCTCTAAAATTTTTACCAATAACTACTATATCCCAAACTCCTACTTTCTATCAGTGAGCTGATGTAACATTCTCCCAAGAACCCTGGAAGTTAGACATGATTAAGTCCATTTTTCAGATGATGAAATGAGTAGCACAGAATAGAAATGATTTTCTGAAGTCTTCAGAGGTACTACATGGTCAAATTGAAATTGACACCTAGGACTCTGCTTCCACAGGTTGAGCTCTGTCTGTCTGCTAGATGCTTCCCTAGAGATCTTGATGGCATGAGAAGGATTATGCATTTACTGGCCTTTCTTTTCATGAGAAAGCAACAGAATGCAGTGGTTTTCTCCAACCTTTGTAAGGGTCAAAAGAGTGGGGATCCTCCACACACTGGGTGTTCAACACCAGGAATGCTAGTTAGCTTGCATGCCCAATGAAGAGGCAATTATGTCCATCCACTCTGTCCTTAGACCACACAGACTGGCAAGAGTTATGGACTGGAACATTATGTATATCTGCTAAAATTATTCATGCATATCTACAGGTCTGCTAGTAATTCACTAACAATCTATTGGATTCAGTTGGTCAACCAAATTAATCTAAGCATGCTATCTGCCACATTGGCTTCCTCAGTCATTAATGAGAAAAATTGACAAAAACTAGATACCTAGAGAGCATGTAAAAAAAATGAGCATAACTATTTTAACTTAGCTTAAACATTGTCATAAAGAATGTCCATTGTTTTAGCCCAATCTATTTCCCCTGTGGAACTTTGCACTGTATCTTAAACTGGACATTTATTATGACTTAAGATATTGGACATCCTACCTGACATCTTGAAATTGTTGCAAAGCCTCAGCCTATTATTAAAAAGTCCTGTCACTTAAATGAGAACCTTTAGCTGAGGGGGAAAGGAAAAATCAAGGTGACCAAAAGATACATTTTGGGCTTTGAAAGAATTACACATTGGCAAAACTCCATTCTGCTCCGACTAATTATTGTAATCCAGAGAGGAGAGAGAGAGAGAGAGAGGAGGGGGGAGGAGAGAGAAAAAGAGACAGAGAGATGTAGTTTCATCGATATTTCTGAGACACTTGAACACACGGAGGCAGAGATAAGAAACCCTTAGTCTCTCAGTTGGTAACTTATTGATTGCATGAGCAGTTCACTAATGAGCCAACTGCAAGAAGGCTAGCTCCAAAAAGTTTCTATCTCCAAATGTGCTGACGTGTTTCAAATGGAATGTGTATATGCAAGGACACCCATCCATGTATAAAACTGGGGATAAACCTCTTTGGAACCTTTGAATTATTTCTTGGGCTCACAGCCATATATTATTCATGATGATAATTAATTGTAAGGTCTATTCATATCACAAACACAAAAGAGGCAGAGCTCAAAAGAATGATGGAAGTGCATAGCTACAAGTGTTTTTCTAAGGGAAGAAGTTTGTTACTTGTTTTTTCTGACTTGTGCTCTGCCTGGGAATGAGATGGGCAAGGGATTTCCTTAAAAACTAAGATCTTGACAAAGATCATTGTGGTAGCCCCAGAGTTTTGAGAGAAACAGGTCCTCACTTGGACCATGGATCAAAAAACCGAGTTGGCAGTGTACAAATGGTAGTTGCCACAAAAAATAGCATCTTTATTCCTCCAGGATGTAAAAGGTGAAGCTAAAATGTACACACAAATACACACATATTAATGAAGCACTCAAATAGTGGTGCACCCTATTAGAATCTATATGTAATTTTCTGAGCTGAAGAGGTAAGCCCTTTTATCAACTCCATTGTTTGGGGCTCCTCCAGATTCCTTGTGTGCTAGGCCTGGAGTATGGAGGTCTCCCAACTTGAGAATATTGCCCAAGTGAAGTTGGCCATAAATTACATTTTAAGTTCCATTTCTAAATGCCCAGTATGAATGGCACATGAGTGCCAGCCACTGATCTGATTATTTTACATTTGCGAACTAATTTAGTCCTCACAATATAGCCTGTAAGGGAGGTCCTATCTCAAATTCACAAATGAGAACACTGGATCACAGAGGGGGCACTTGCTTCTCTGCCCATTCATAATCTGCACTTTGTGTGCAGATTATGCCCACTTTTTCTACTTTACTTTGCAGGTCTCACTCCAGAACCTTGTACCTGACCAACAATATCTCCCGAGCAGCATGAAAACTCCATCATTGATTTAGGCCTTTTCTTGTTTCACATGAAAGAGATATGACCCTTACTAAGGAGAAATGGGATTTTTTTCCCCTTCAACTCATAAACCAAGATACTCAGATGTAGAGGCAGGCCTAACTTTAGACTCATCTGTTTTCAGATGCTCCAAAGACATTGTCAGGATGCTGTCTCCAGTCCTGCAAGCCACCTTCCTTTCTGTGTTCAATTCATCGTCAGGCAGGATATTTTTCATAGGTGGTGGATAATGTCTTGCATTCTTCCAGCTGAGCAATGCTGGCAGACTGGTGGTCTCAATAGCTCCTTCCCCCATGATTTCAACTGAAAGAGGGATAGGAACTTAAGACTGAAAGCTTGTTGAGGTTGTTGAATTCTGAAAGTTCATTTGTAACAATCCCTTTAAATTCAACCCTTTGATTGGCTGCTGGTGAAATTAAGGAAGGAAGAGGAGGCTTGGTGGAGTGGAAACTAAATCTGGATTTGGGGTCAGAATCGTTTCAGGCCTCATTTTTATACATGTAACTTTGGAGAAGTTTTACTCTATAAACAGAGTCCTAAGAAATGGGTCATACTAGATGATCCATCAGGTCTTATGCAGCTTTCAGGGTCTGTGACACTACACAAGATGGCATGATCTTAGGGGACCGTGGTTATTTAATGAGAACATTTTAAACTGTCACACAGACCTCCTGGCTCCCAATCCCACATGAGATACAGAATTCCAAGGACTCTTTCCAGTTAAGAATAACAAAAAGGCTGCCAGTGGATTTTAGGAGGGGTTAAAGCTAGGAGATTTCTCTCTAGGGTTGAGAGAAAGTATTATGATTCAGTCTGGGGGACAGACTGGCAAGACATTGGGATCTTAGTCTCATTTGTTACCTTTACTGCTTCTTGCCTAAAGTCCTTCATTCTGTGATAGATTCTTCTTATGGGATTAAGTGTAGTGAGGAATTATCCTGGACGTAGCACAGATGTAAAGGGTACCGATCATAATTTTATACTGGAGATCTAAACTGGAAGGACTAGAATCATCTAAGCCACATGGTCAGTCTGAAGCTGCAGATATCAACTGGAGGGGCTGGGTGTGACGTGGGGACCTAGGTGTGATGGAGGTGGGAAGATGGTGGGAAATCCATGATGCCAAGGGGGAGGAACAGCATAATGAAGGGGGGAGGGAGGGGATGGAAATCATCCTTAGGCAAATTCAGGCCTAAACTATTCAGATATTTTTATTATTTTTCCAATTATTCCTATAAACTGGATTCAGATAATTTACATGAGACAAACTTATGAGCATCAAAGTATCAACTGGCATGCCAATTTGAGTTTTTTACCAAGATAAATTTAACTACCAATATAACTAGACTAGAATGTTGGAAAATCTATTCTGGAAATGAATTGAAAATTGGAAGGTTGCTTGGTGAACACAGAAATAGAACAGAGGGAGTTAGTTTTAGGACAGAAATGTTTAATGACAATGGGCTAAGATAGCCTAGAGTATCTTTCCACAGGAAGGACACACAGGGATTGGATGGCTCAAGGGCCCCTCTCTTCTGCCAAATCTAGGGTCTCTGACTCTTCTTTCCTAAGCTCCAAGGGGCCCCTTATCTATCCTGTCTCCTCTGCTTCCTCATTCTAAAGATAAACTATTGCCTTCAGTTGTGTAACATCCATTTTGATTTGTTTGCTTGTTTACCCCAAATCATTTTGTCTCTAAGGCATCTTTTACATATATTGCATCTCTTAGTGTTGACTTCATAGTTCAATTCTCAGAATCCAGGTTATATGTTGCTGTCACCCCTATTTCTGTCAGGTGTAAAGAAATTCTGGTAAGCCAATTTCCTCTAAGAGTTTATGACTGACCAATAGAAAGAAAAAAAAATAACTTGCATGCATTTTGGTGCTGTCCCTCCTTGCCGCCACCACGCTAAAGAGAATTTTTACTCCTCAGGTTTAATCTCCGCTCTTGGAGGTGGGTTCTTCTGTTGCCGGAGTTGTTCCTTAGGTTGTTATGGGGCTAAAATCACCTTCATATTCATGGACATCCTTTTTGGATTTTGCTTTTTGATTGGTAAAGTAAGAACTGGAAGCCAAAGAATTCAAGAAGTTTTTTCTTGTAGTTTCTGTGGTTCTTCTCCTTGGGCTGGGTTTCATGACGTCACGGGGTTTGAACTTCATAGTAGAAGGTTTACAGTGATATCTTAGTAGGTCATGAATTCTCATCATTAGTACCAAATGTTTTCCTGAAAACATATGGAGCTGCAGCCACCCTTCAAGGGGCAAGCATGTGTGTGTGTGTGTGTGTGTGTGTACCAAAGAGGTGGAAGTGAGGGGTGGTACAAGACAAAGCATTAATTGAGAGTTCATGGGAGCTGCTTTTCTTTCTTCTGACTACTTTTAGTAGCCATGCTCTGATAAACTTTGGCCTTGTCAATAGAATGATGGCAGTGATTTTCCTGAAGTGGGTCGGCACATTCTCAGAGGCCCCAAAAAGTAACACTAAAGTAATGGAAATGGAACTGTTTTAACAGTTAATTAAAACAAAATAAAAAAAATCTCCCACCTATAATGGGAAGATTTACTAACATTTGTATTCTTTTCTATTCGAGAATTTTTATAGATTCTGCTTCAAGAAAATTGACAGGACCTGCAAGAACACATGGAAACCCTACAATAACAGATACACCCACAAAGCCATTATAAATGTACTATTTTAAAATGATGCTGGAAGAATTTTAGGTTAATTCCATATGGTTGTAACATCCTCTGCTTGAAAGAGGAAATGCCAGTTCCAAAAATTACTGCCTCTGATTACACCACAGAAGAAACTTAAACTGTTAAGTGACAGGAAAACTGTATATCAAAGGATGATATTGAAAGTAAACTTTGACAGCAAGACAGAGAAAAGTACAGTCACTCAAAGGAACACATACAGTTTCTTTCCTGCATTCACAGGATAAAAGTAGGAGAACTCAAAGTCAATCCAAGAGCCACCGAGGCTGTCTGAGTTTAGTGAAGGGCCGGGTGTGCTCAGTCTCCTTCGTTTTTCCATGAGGCTCTGTACGTGGCCGGGAAGCATCAAACTAGTGGCTTCTCTTTGCTCTTCAATTTCCATGTTTATTACACTGGACCCAAGCTGTCCTCTCCTTCTGTTGAGAACCTAAGAGACTTACTTGATCTTTCCAGACTATGACATTCTTGGATGCACAGCATTGGCAATGGTTGATATTTTCACTTCAGATGTGGAGCTTGAATAGCTCTAAAACTCAGGATGCTTTGCAGAGTTGTACGTTGACAGGTAGTCCTTTCCTGATATGGGAGCAAGTCAGGTGCAGAGTGGTCTGGGAGACCCCAGTGAGATGGGCAATGCCAATGTGTCCATCCTCCTGACAGATGCCAGAATGAGATAGGACACACTTAAAGATTTTATTTATTTATTTTGAGAGAGAGTGAGCAAGAATGAGTGTGAGCAAGTAGGAGGAGGAACAGAGGGAGAGGAAGAGAGATAATCCCAAGCACAGTCCACACTGTGCAGAGCCCGAACTGAGGTTGGGCCAAAGTCAAGAGTCTGACACTTAACCAGCTGAGCCACCCAGGTGCCCCAGTGATATACTTAGATTTTATTCTCTGTATGCAACTGCTTTTTAGAGACCACTTGCCTTTAGGTAAATATTTTGAAGGTTTACTACTATTGCTTAAATTTTTTGGTTAGAAGGGAGCACAGGGCTTAATGATATTCACCTCATATCTCATTAGTTCACTAAAGGGTGGGAGATTTATGATCCACAGAGACCTATTAAAGGAAGTAATTTTATTAAAATCCTAATTATTATTTTAAGACATATAAATTAATATTCTTATTTGTGAAGTGTTCCCTCCCCCTGCTTAGGATGCTGCATCTACAATTAAAATATAATAAAGATGATTAATAATGAATAAACATAAAATTAAAATATCATAAAGTACGCAATTAAAAAACACTAAAAATCTTAGCTGAGCAGAATCATTAGAAAGGGCTAATCATGACTAGAGGAGAAATGCTTCTGGAAGACGATGTTGCTAAGTACTATTTTACCAGTGAGAGTTTTTAAAAAATGCTTAATTCATGACTTATCACTGATAATGATGTGACTCTTGTTAGACTCTTGATGCCCCAAATGAGCAAACCAAAATAGTCCTGAGTCATACTCAGATACAGCTTTTGACTCTCCAGTTGCTTCTGTGTCATAAAAAAGCCCATCTCAAGCCTGAAGGAAAGTAGCCAGGTATGTTGTCAAGCATGTACCACTCATAATCATAGATTTCACTGTTATTTTATTAAATTTAATACCATTTATGTGAGTATTGACATGCATGCATTTTTTAGAATAGCTCTCTAGAAACTGGACTATATATCCTCTAAAGTTCTTTCTTGCTTCAAAATTCTACCTCGTAGCTAAAAGTAGGGAGCTGTGCTGTGGCAGAGGAGCATTGAACAAAGACACCTGGCTAGGTCTGATGGTTTCTTGTTTCAAGTCCACAGTTTTCTTATCTATAAAACAGAGAGTATAACCTCTTTCTCATTGGATTGCTGGTGCTGGGAGAAATGTATGTGAAGTAGAAAAAGTATAAACTCCCAGAAACACTACAAATAGTTCTGCCATAGCTAATGCAATATTCAGATCCAGGTCTGATGTTTGGGCCCCATAGCTCTGGATGATCTTTTGGAAGAGTGCATTGATTCCTTTCCTTCATGATTGGTGATGTTCTGTTTTTTTTTTCCTTCTTTAATTGATCTTACATTATATGTTGCCTTTTTTTCTTAGCAATTCCATATCCTTTCTGAAAAGGGATAGGATGGAAATAGTTCAAATGTCATTTTCATGGGTTTAGGGGAAACATTTGACCCATTAAATATCTTAATCAGAATTATAACCCATTGTGTAGGGAATTTATATCTTTGTGTTAGAAATAGATTCCTTTGTGTCTTTCAAGGGCTTTGATTTCCAAGATGTTGCTGGTAAAATGCTCTGGGAGGGAAAAACATGCAAATTCTTGCCTATACAATTTATGTGCCAGAGAAGGGAATTTTGCTAATTCATCTGGTGGCTGAGAGAGTGAGGCTCTGATGGTGGTCAAAATAACAACCACTGTGCCAGATGTTGTGTGAGGTGTTCTGCATGACTTGTCCACGGCCATTATTACAATACCAAAACATGGGCATTGTTCGTCTCTTGGGCACACGTGCAAGTGGAGGCACAGAAAAGTTAAGTTACTCAGTTTATGTAGTTGTAAGATCACATGGCACGTGAACCTGGAAGCTGGGACCCAGAATGGAATATTAGGGAGAGAACAAAGACAGGTATTGGCCAAATCTTCATCACAAACTTGCCTGGGAGCACCACTGCAATCTGATCTAGATGGACAGGGCTTGTGGACTTGAAGAAATATGTTTTTACTGGGTAGTGTTTCATGAGGTATTTATTTTTAATTTTTTAATTTATTTATTTGTCAGAAGAGAGAGAGCGAGAGAGCGAGCACATGCAGACAGAGTGGCAGGCAGAGGCAGAGGGAGAAGCAGGCTCCCTGCCGAGCAAGGAGCCCGATGTGGGACTTGATCCCAGGACGCTGGGATCATGACCTGAGCTGAAGGCAGAGGCTTAACCAACTGAGCCACCCAGTATTATGTGGTATTTGTACTTATCTCCTATCATGGCAAGAAGCAAGATAAAAAAAGTTTGTTGCTCTTTGTTTTTTAACATTACCTCTAGTTTTAATGCATACCGTAAGAGCACCTTTTTGTCATCTGTGAAATAGAAATAACAGTATCACCTACAAATTTGATAATCTATGTAAGTGCTTACCCTAGAATCTGACAAAATTAAGAGTTCAATAAATGTTGGCTATTAGTATCTAATCTCTCATCTACTGGAGACAATTAGAATGCACACAACTTGGGGGTTTTTTGATTGAGGTCACCATATCTCATGAAATCTTCCATATTAATGCATATTGTGAACTGTTTGTGCCTTTGCCCCAAAATCCATATGTTGAAATCCTAACCCCAAATGTGATGGTATTAGGAGGTGGGGTCTTTGGGAGGTTATCAGGTATCATGAGAGTGGAGACTTCATGAGTGGGATTAGTGCCTTTCTAAGGAGAGCCTGCTTACCCACTCTCTGTTCTCTGCCAGGTGAGGAGGATACAACAGAAGATAGAGTTCTACAAATCAAGAAGTTGGCCTTTGCTGGACACCGGATCTGTTGGCACCTTGTTTTTGGACTTGCTAGCCTCCAGAACTGTAAGAAACAAGTTTTGTTGTTTAAAAGCCACTCAGTCAATGGTATTATTCTGTTATAGTAGCCCAAACAGACTAAGACAAGGCAGAAAACACAATTCTGGGTGACAAAATTCTACTGGCTTAAAGCTTAGTGTCTTAGGAGTCGATATTCAGGGAGATTCAAAACTCAACCCCTTCCTTTCTGCCTGCCCAAGATGGCATCTGAGTTAGTAGGAAGGAGGTTTGGATGTTTAGTTCCTTTTCCTGGTTTTTACAGGGTTTTCTACATCATCACTGGGTTGGTCCCCACTCTGGGAGTCATTAAAAAATGGGTGCAAAAAGTAGCAGGTGTCAGGGAGGCATTCCCCCCTTCTCCCTCTGGGCTGGTTTAGGTCTGGGCTTAAGTTGGGTTGGTGGTCTTGAGTTATGTGGTGCACACATACACCCCACCCAGGCTCTACTAGTATTCAGTTTTACTTCTGCTTCATGGTGAGGAAGGGCTGTCACGTACTCCCTTAGGTTCTGCCAGCTCTAAGTGCGCATCTCCTGGACTGCTGTCCAGAGCAGTATGTTAGCACAACACGTCTGCTCCCCTCTTTGCTTCTCCATTTTGGGGCCCAAGAAACACAGAATTCTCTTTAATGCCTCTGGAGCATAAGGAATGGGCTGGGGTCTCTTCTTTTGATAAGGCATTTCTCAATCTGGTTCCCTCACACCCCACTGAGGGGGATTAATTTGTAAGCCTCCCATTTTCAGACATCTCCAAATGAAAAGTGAATGCCAGTCTTCTCATTTTGAAATCACTCCACACCTCAAGAGAAATCCTCTTGCTGCTCCCACTTTACCAGGGAACACTTGGTAATAGAGCAGCCTCTTTTGCTTGTCTTCTGCCATTTGCACTCTGCTCTTTCTCAGACTCCCCTCTGGATTTTTCTCCAGAAGCAGTTGCAGAAATGAGGTACATTGGACTGTTTCTACATTCGGGGTTGCAACCTCTCTGTCTCTACCACTGCCTAAAGGGTATGTCTAGCACCTAAGAAAGGTGTCTCTTTAAATGTCAGGACAGAAAAGTGGGGTTATTTTCTCATTTTTCTTAGCCTGTTAACATTTATTGGATGCTTGCCATACTCCAGGCACTGAGCTCTGTGCCTCATGGGCCACATGACATCAAATCCTGAGAACTTCTGAGAAGTAGGCACAGAAACTCTACTGTTTTCATAGGGATGGGGTTGAGGCTTGGTAATGTGAAGCAACATGGTCAGGCTAATTAGTGGTGGGATGGGGACCTTCATCCTGAGGACTCTGATTCCAGCTTCTCAATAAGTAATTGAGAAGCTGAATATCTCATGTGGGAAAGCACTGGATTTTATGTTTACCCAGATTCTCTCTCTCTCTCTTATTATCTGTTTTCTTTCTGCCTGGCATGAAGAAGATTCTGTTCTCAAGCCACAATGAATTGATTATCCACTGTTGCTTCCTGCCTCCATGTCTTATTGTGTTGTTCTTTCTTTTTGGAATTTCTTCTCTTTGTCTGGAAAGCTCCAACTCATTTTTCAGTGTTAAAATGTAAAACATTACTTCTTCCATCATATCCCTTCCCCACATCCCACTTGGGGACTGAATCATACACTCATTTTGTGGAATCAAAACACATTGTGTGGATTATACACCTCATTGTAACACTTGTGCTATGGTTGGGAAATCTTTCATCTTCTTCTTTTTTTTTAAATTTTTTAAATTTTTAAATAAACATATAATCTATTTTTATCCCCAGGGGTACAGGTCTATGAATCGCCAGGTTTACATACTTCATAGCACTCACCATAGCACATACCCTCCCCAATGTCCATTACCCCAGCCCCCTCTCCCAACCTCCTTCCCCCCAGCAACCCTCAGTTTGTTTTCTGAGATTAAGAGTCACTTATGGTTTGTCTCCCGATCCCATCTTGTTTAATTTATTCTTTTCCTTTTCTTTTCCAATTGCTGGGTCATAGGGTAGTTCTATTTTCAACTTTTTGAGGAACCTCCATGCTGTTTTCTGGAGTGGTTGCACCAGCTTGCATTCCCACCAACAGTGTAGGAGGGTTTCCCTTTCTCCGTATCCTCACCAGCATCTGTCATTTCCTGACTTGTTAATTTTAGCCATTCTGACTGGTGTGAGGTGGTATCTCATGGTGGTTTTGATTTGTATTTCCCTGATGCCGAGTGATGTGGAGCACTTTTTCATGTGTCTGTTGGCCACCTGGATGTCTTCTTTGCAGAAATGTCTGTTCATGTCCTCTGCCCATTTCTTGATTGGATTATTTGTTCTTTGTGCGTTGAGTTTGATAAGTTCTTTATAGATTTTAGATACTAGCCCTTTATCTGATATGTCATTTGCAAATATCTTCTTCCATTCTGTGGGTTGTCTCTTTGTTTTATTGACTGTTTCCTTTGCTATGCAAAAGTTTTTGATGTTGATGAAGTCCCACTAGCTCATTTTTGCCCTTGCTTCCCTTGCCTTTGGCAATGTTCCTAGGAAGAAGTTGCTGCAGGTGAGGTCGAAGAGGTTGCTGCCTGTGTTCTCCTCAAGGATTTTGATGGATTACTTTCTCACATTGAGGTCCTTCATCCATTTTGAGTCTATTTTCATGTGTGGTGTAAGGAAATGGTCCAGTTTCATTTTTCTGCATGTGGCTGTCCAATTTTCCCAACACCATTTGTTGAAGAGGCTGTCTTTTTTCCATTGGACATTCTTTCCTGCTTTGTCAAAGATTAGTTGACCATAGAGTTGAGGGTTTATTTCTGGGCTCTCTATTCTGTTCCATTGATCTATGTGTCTGTTTTTGTGCCAATACCATACTGTTTTGATGATGATAGCTTTGTAATAGAGCTTGAAGTCCAGAATTGTGATGCCACCAACTTTGGCTTTCTTTTTCAATATTCCTTAGGCTATTTGAGGTCTTTTCTGGTTCCATATAAATTTGAGGATTATTCGTTCCATTTCTTTGAAAAAAATGGGTGGGATTTTGATAGGATTGCATTAAATGTGTAGATTGCTTTAGGTAGCATAGACATTTTCACAATATTTGTTCTTCCAATCCAGGAGCATGGAACATTTTTCCATTTCTTTGTATCTTCCTCAGTTTCTTTCATGAGTACCTTATAGTTTTCTGAATATAGATTCCCATCCTCTTTGGTCGGGTTTATTCCTAGGTATCTTATAGTTTTGGGTGCAATTGTAAATGGGATTGACTCCTTAATTTCTCTTTCTTCTGTCTTGTTGTTGGTGTAGAGAAATGCAACTGATTTCTGTGCATTGATTTTATATCCTGACACTTTACTAAATTCCTGTACAAGTTCTAGCAGTTTTGGCGTGGAGTCTTTTGG
>PISX010029639.1:0-18997 GCA_004024625.1 Mellivora capensis
CAACATGGGGGGCTTGAACTCACAACTCTGAGATCATAATCTGCGCTGAGATCAAGAGTTGGATATTCAACCAACCAGGTGGCCCTATGTTTATTCTTAAAAACCAAGTTCAGACGCATATTATGAAGTAAAGATATCCATGCCTCAGCAGCTCTGAAATCTGGAATAATTTCAAAAAAGGTTGAAATTTGCCTACTGTTTTGGTATTCTGTGGAGTAACAAATGAGAGCAACAGTTCGGATTTTATTTTAAAATTATTGGGAATTGTTAGAAATAATTGTGGAGTGTTGATTATTCAAAAGCTATAAAACATCTTGATCATTTTCAGTGCAACAATTTATAATGAAATGCCATGAATTTTATTTTCAATGCACTGTATGATTTTTAAAGTTTTAGCAAGACATAATTCAACAGCAAATCGTAAATATAGGCCATTTAATAACTGTTCCAGACAAGTTATTTACTTTCAAAAGTGATTGGCCCTAAAATGTTTTCCCTTGAATCTTATAAACATAAGTTGTAGGCAGAACTTTATAGATATATAAAAATAAAGTGAGTAAAAGTAAACCTATAGTGATAAAAGTCATAACAAATGAAATAATTTGTTATCATATATATATATATACATATATATATATAACCTAAAGAAATTTAGGTTAATTGTGTTGTTGCATATTTTAGGGGATATCCTTAGTTCTGAGTCAATTACTTAATTAAAACAATTATAATTATCATCAAGTATGTAAGTACTATGTACATGGCTTGTAACAGAAATTTTGTATCTATGCCTATGAGTTTATGTTACGAACAAAAATACAGACAAGTTCAGTATCACCATTTATATTCCCCAGAATGTTTACTGAACCCAATCCTGTTGGTTGTTAAAGGTTATAAAAATAGAGTTCTATGGTCAAATAAAAACCTTGGTAATGTGTAAAATTCAAACTCATCCTTTAATATAAAGCTTCTTGTTCTATTTATGGGTTAATGTGAACTGTGGGTCTACAACAGAAATTATTTATTAAATTTGTTAGGCAATTGCATTAGTCAGGATTCTCCAGAAAAATAGAACCAATAGGAGATATAGAAGGGATTTATTATGATTGGCTTACAGGATTATGAAGGCTAAGAAGTCCCACGATCTTTCATTTGCAAGCTGAAGGCAGGAAAAAGCTGATGGTGTAGTTGTAGTCCAACCCAAAGGCCTGAGTACCAGGGGAGCCAATGGTAGGAATCATTAAAAATAATTGTGGAATATCCCAAGGCCCAACAACCAAGAAGCCTATGGTGTAAGTATAGAAGGCTTAAGAAACAGAAGTACCAACATCTGAGGGCAAGAAAAGGAGGATGTTTCATCTCAAACAGAAGGCAAATTTGCCCTTTCTCTACACTTTTGTTCTATTCAGGTCCTCAGTGGTTTGGGTGATGCCCTCTGGCACTGGTGCCTGGAAACACTCTCAGAGACACACCCAGAAATAATGCTTTACCAGCTATCTGGGCATCTCTTAGCCTAGTCATGTTGACCTGTCAATCATCATAACCTTGAATATGATAAAAGATCTAAACTTTGCCATTAAATTAGTTAACACTACATCTGAAACTAATGATGTACTCTATGTTGGCTAATTGAATTTAAATAAAAAAAGCGATAGAGGTATTTCAATTATGACATTTTTAGATAACTAAATAATATTTTTCTCATTTTTAGTTGAATATTTTTATAATATTTTATGTCATAAGGTGTTTTTTCTTTAAGCATTTATTTGTTGATCACCTATTTAAAAGTAGACTATTTAAACTTGACCTAGATATCAAAGTATGTTTGCCTGCCTCTCTGCCTACTTGTGATCTCTGTCTCAGATAAATAAATGAAATCTTAAAAAAAAGCTTTAAACTGTTGTATGTAGTACATGTTCAAGAAGTCTCTGCTGAGTTGCCTTTCCCTCAACCTCCAAAATTTATGGTTATATGCTTTTAATTGTAGCCTTGTTGATTCTGAGGTTTGTGATTTGAGGTATTTACTATATACTGTCTCATTTCATGCCTTGCTTTCCCTCTTTCCAGCCACTGCTATTACAGCTATTATAATCAGAATGCTTTAACATAAACAAGTTAAAGAGAGGTGAATGAATGCTAATGGTACTTAAGTAAGGCAATTTTCATAATGTCATCTGAATAACTAAAATACAATTTTAAATAAGGAAGACTGCAAATTAAGTGGACAATGGTCTAAATATTTGAAATTGGGAAACACACTCATAGTTTTGGTTGTTTTGTTTTGTTTTCAGGGGGTAACCACCCCTGGAATGGGTACAAAATATATGGCATGACAAAAAACTGTTATTTAAATTAGGAAGAAAGTGAAGCCTAGAGATAAACATGGCTGAAGGAAGTAGAGCTTTGTCTTGGATATGATTTTGATATACGATTTTAGTCTGAAGATAATAATTACAAAAAACTTCGAGACAACATTCAGCGTGGAATGTTTGTGTATGATGGTAGTGGGAGGGAATTTTTAGGCAAAAATTGGAGGAAGTGGTGCAAAAACATAACTGTAGAGAACTTTATGTTTCAAAATAATAGAAGTTTGGAGAAGTAAATGAAACCACTTTTTCACAAACTAAAAAGCCAGAATGAGAAATTTGATTTGATTTTTATGTGTTGAAAATAGGACTGTCATATATTAGAAAACTAAACTGAACACAGTGTTCAGGATGTAGAAAAAAGACTGAAATTAGATTGACCAGTTGAGAAGCCATGGCAATAACTCAGACAAGGAGCTAGGAGAGTTTGGATTAAAATGAAAGGGCGCAGCTTGGGCATTTTGATAGATATATTTACAGAACTTGGTGACTGATTATAATACAATAAATGAAAAGAAGATAAGAAGCAAAGATAAATCCATGATTTTTAATGTTCATCTGTGAAATGAGGAGTTAGGGTTGTGGAAGTGGAATGGAGACACGATTGTGAATCCAATTTAGACATGCCGAGTTCATGGTCTGCAGCATTCAATTGTGACATGAATGCTAGAGCAAAAGACTCAAAGTTGATGAAGAAGTCAGGACTTAAGATAGAAATATATGAATCAGGCATCATTCAACCTGTGAAAGTGGGTGATGTTTCTCATGGAAATGGTGAGGAAAATTAAGAACAAATGGCAAAGGTCAGGCCATAAGATACAGGATCAAGAACAGATAGCAGTTTTATAAAAAGGTAAGAATATTAAATTTGGTAAGAAGAAAGCCGTTCTTGGCCTTAGTGATTGAGGTTTCATTTAGGAAAAGGAGATTGCAAATAAGTAAGAATAAATGGAAAGGTAAGAAAATAAAAGCAACAAATATAGCCGGGATCAGTGCATTTCAAGAAACCAGACAGGAAGTAATGATAGCGCACAGCTGTGTATATAGAAAATGATGTTAAATGCAAGTGTATTGCTAACAATACAAACCAAGGAAAAGATAGTTGAAGTATTTTGGAGTGAAGCAATGTTTGAGAGATGAGGTGGGAAAGAAAAGAGATTTTTTTAGCAAGAGTGTATCTGGACATATTTAGTAAATCAGCATGGAGGAGTGACCCAATGTCCTTTCTTTCTACTCATTGATATGGGGAGCTGGGAGTTCTTGGTGAAAAGCTACAAAGATTTGTTTTATGAGCACAGAGGTCTTTTGGGCAGGAAGGGGTCAAGACCTGAAGTACTTTGTTGTGGAGGAAAAAGTTATGGAAAACTTTAGAATAGATCAAGGATCTTTTAACAAGGTTGTATGTAGGGAAAGTAATAAGGCTGCTGAAGAAACAGAGGAACAATGGGCTGGTGTCTGAACTAAAAGTTGGAAGGTTGAAGCTCCCTTGGTGGCTTCCACTGGAACCTATTCTGAGTCAGCTGTCTTACAGGCAACCTTGTGTCCTAAGGGGAATCATACAAATGAATACATAAAAACCAAGTTATAAAGACCTATCACATTGGGCTAGACTTATGGGACAGTTGTTGAACATAGATTTGAAGATAGGTGTGTTCTCCCTAGCACCTGAGGACACACTGCAAGACCAGCAGTTACGTTGAGAGGGACTTGCACTGAACTGTTGGACTGTCCTTGTGTCAGCAATGACACAGACAGGGCTCTTGAGAAGTGTTACAACTACATCATGAGAAACAGAGGTGGGCCAGCAGGGATTGCTGCTTAAATATCAGGTCATACAGACACTAGTCACAATGGGGACGTCTGATTTAGTGCAACAGGTAAGCCCTAGAAGAATCTGTTCAAAGGATTAATTTGGGGGGAATTTTTATGAATCCTTAGAAGGGAAAACTCAATGAAAGATTGTTCTTCCTGCCAGTTTGGACACATAGATGCTGGATTTTCATATATTTACATCAGAAGAATTCTCACCTGACTTTGTATTATCCCATCATTGGAGAAGTGGAAAAAGATACAGGAGTTTGTCCTATTATGACAAAAAGCTTATATATATATATATATATTTATGATAGACCACAAGCTTTGCTTTGGCAAATTATGATTTAAGTTCTGGTTCTACTATGTACTGTCAAGTTGTACAATTTTATGTGAATTATTTAAACTCTGTGAGAGGGTAAATGAGAAAAATAATACCTGCTTAGAGATATATCTTACTAAGTAGTATAGAGAGAGGATATAGCTCAGTGCCTGGCTCACTATATGATAGTGGCAATTGCCATGATGACTACTATTGTTATGGTTAATTCTAACACCAGGTCAATCATATTGCATAAATTTCTATTTCGAAGTTTGGAGTTGAGTAAAAAAAAAATTTTTTTTTAATCTTGTCTGTGTTCAATTAAAATATGCATCCCAATAGGGGATTAGTAAATCTGTCAGTGTTGGGTGAAGGAATGCTTCTTCCATACTCTTGGTTGTCTCTTTTTATGTGGAGAAATCTTTTTTTTTTAAGATTTTATTTATTTATTTGAAAGACAGAGATCACAAGTAGGCAGAGAGGCAGGCAGAGAGAGAGGAAGGGAAGCAGGCTCTCCACTGAGCAGGGAGCCTGATGTGGGACTTGATCCCCTAGATCATGACCTGAGCTGAAGACAAAGGCTTAACCCACTGAGCCACCCAGTCACCCCTGGAGAAATCTTTAATAGTAATATTTTCCTGGCCTCTTTCCACTTCTTGCACACTTTGCTCCATGGAGGATGGATGACTTTTTGATGGGTGAGTTTGAGAGCAGGAGTTGTTCATTCCTATCTCTCTCATTTATTCTCCTTGGGAAGTGAGATGGATACAAGGGTCGTGCATTTGCCTGTCTTCATCCGTGTTGTATATATACTCTGTTGGTAGCCCTCCAGATGGGGAGGTCTAGTCAGGACCAGTGCTAGGGTACTGGCTGTACATGTCTATCTGATTCTGGATGTCTATTTTAGGTAGCCCACTTGCCCACACATTTAAACCACATTTCTTAATTTTTCTTGCTCACGGAAATTTTTATTTCCTCTTAGAAGTATTCACCATCATATGGGAAGCAAATAACAAGTGGTTCAGTATCAAAGATTCAACTATTTTGGAAATTGGGAAAATTTTAAAAAGCTACAAATGAGAGAGAAACCTAAGACTGTGAAAGTGTCCCAACCATCAGTGTTTCTCCCAAGGGAAAGCAATTTATACCTAATCACAGGTCTCACAAAATGGCTCAGAACTCCAGACAAGGATAATCTGCTGCTACTATAGTTGCCAGCATTTTTGAATTTACAAAGTTGTTTCATAATGATTGTCTTTCATTTGGATTAACCATATCTGTTTTAAATGGGCACAAGAAGTTGATGTTAAGTGACTTAACCAACTGTTGTTTGATACTCAGTATCTCTAATTTCTATAAATATGACACAAGTTAAATAGCATGGATCCTATTTTGCAGATATGGAAGCTAGGGCTTGGAAAAATTAAGTAACTTCATTAAGATAATAGATGGGTAGGTTTTTAAGTTAAGATTTGTCAGCTCACACCAGAGTTGTATTGTTCCAAAGCTCATGTTTGTTCTATTCTACCTTACTTTCTCTTTCTAATGAATATTCTGTGAATTCAAGTCCTGTTCTACTTCCACTTTATTGCTTAAAGTATTGACTTGGTTTTCATATTACTGACATTTGTTTACTTTAACCTGATAATATCTACAGTTATTGCGATTCCATTTCTAATTTTAACATCAAAAAATAGAAACATAGGGTGCTCAAATGTCTTCATTTCCTCAGCTAATAACTTTGCTTTGCATAGACCACAATGCTAAGCATACCAAATTTGAGGATCAAAAGAATTTTAAACCCTGCACACTTTCAGTGCCTACTTTATTTAAACCTGCTAGTGTCATTCATGCAGTTAGCAGCATGACTAAGTGCAGAAGACCATTTTAAGTTGTAATGGCTGCAACTGACACTTAATGAGGTGGGACAGGTACACAAGACAGAGAAAATATTTTTCAAGAGAATTATAAAATGAAGGGTAAAAACTCATGATCCACAAATAAGATTTGTAATGAATCTAGGTCTGAGGTTGCTCACTTGCATGACGGCAGTTTCTCAAAAGCAGTGTATAGATGAAACATGATGTTATTCTGAGCCCTAAATGTAAACTTCATGTAAGAATTGTAAGTAAAAATAATACTTAACCATTTTCTTTATCTTTTCAAACACTGCCATTTCTACTCTATTTCTGCTGTTTTACAGAGGATAAATGAAAGGTAAGTCTCTAGGTTCGGTGAAATATTTTGAGAAATTTGCCAAGGAGAAATCTGATAGATTTATCATCTTATAAAATTTGCTCTTCTCTTGCAAATTGTAACTTTTGTTATTATTCAGATAGCTGTCCCTGGGTGAGATAGTCTTGAATAGCTGAAGAAAGAGGCTTATTTCATAGGCATGCTTTCTCATAAAATGGGAATGAATGCTTCCTTTTCTTGAAAAATAGAACTGCACTTTGAACCAGATGAGTTGAACATAAGCAGGAAGGCAGAGGATAGTTTCTGAGAGGACAGGCTGTGGTTTCAGGTCAGGTGTAACCTCAGACAAAGTCCTTCTGTTCTAGGAATCTTGTGCCCATCTATGAAATGGAAACAATGATACTACTTACTTGATATCTATACAGTTATTACCAAGAATATATTAAACAGTGCTTTTAAAATCTCAGATACATTGTAATGACTCAAAGCATGTTGGATATTACAATAGTGGCTATGGCCATATTGTTCAACATTACATTTAAAATTATATTATGGTTTGGGATGCCTGTGTGGCTTAGTTGGTTGAGGCTTTAACTCTTGATTTCAGCTTAGATTATGATCTCAGGGTCATGAGATTGAGTCCCACTCTCAATCTCAAGAGAGATTCTCCCTCTCCTCCTGCCCCTACTGTCCCCCTACCCCCAAGCACAGGTGCTTGTGTGTGCTCTCTCTCTCTCTTAAACGCGCACACACACACACACACACACACACACACAACAAACAAAACAAGACAAAACAAAAAAAACTCCACTATGTTTTGATTTATCAAGCTTCTAAAGGACACTGGAAAAAATTGGGTATCTCTCAATGTAATCATTAACTTTTACCAATTTACCATGATTACCATTCTTATTTATAATCATTGATGAGAATTTACTTTTGTTAACCATACTGTGTGTCTGTATTTGAGTATTTGTACCTAATAGTAAATATTTTCTTTTGAATCAACTTCACAGCTTTCCTTTTTTTCTTTCTCAAGTGAATAAGAAGCCTCATGGTAGAATATAGTGATACTACTAAAAGGGTCAAATCCCAGCACCTTTTCTCCAACACAGATTTCTTGGCTCCTTTACTTATTGGAAGAGAAGTGAGAGACTGTTCTGTGTTCTCACCTTGGTTGGTCTTCTTTAGCTAGAAATTTGAATACAGTGGTGAAACTCACTGGAACTGGCTTATTTGTCCAAATCCCATCAGTGTTAGAATTGGAATGAAGGAGTAGGAGTCTGAGGGACTTTGTCAAGATCATACCATCAGGTGGGGGAATAGCTGAACTAAGACACAACCCTCCTGATTCTGTCCAGTGCAGTTCCAACTGTTTCCCAGGTGCCTCTTGGCTGGCTTCCCAGAAGTCACCCTACTCAGATTTGGCTTAGGTACAGATTTTTCTGTTAAAACAAGCCAAAAACAAAAATAAAAACCTCACCTTATTCACTGAAAGTATTTTTCCTACCCCTTCCCTCTCTCTTTATACCATTGCCTATTCAATAAAGAATGTAAGTAGAGATATAGGTCCTGAAACTTGAGCTAAGAGCTGCCCTTCCAAAAACCTGTAAATTAGAGATTGTAGGAATGCAGAGTAGGTACATGCTATGGCCCTGAGAACATTGCTGGGTGGTTTAAGTTCTCTATCTCTGCTAGGACGTCTTAGAGCCTTGGTTCTTTTCCTTCCCTTCCTTGCCTTTGTTTGCTGTAAGAAACTTTTAAATCATTGATGAAAACTTCTCTCAGCCTAGTCCAATTAACTAAGAGAAATTCCTGCCCGTATGTTTAGAAAGTAAGGAAGGTTTGATATTCAAAATATATATATATATATCTTTGGGTTTTGTATCAAAATGCAGTTTTTAGGGAAAAATGTTTTATGAAAGGGATCTCTGGTCATTCTAGCTTTAACTTGCACATGGGCACGTGTGTACGTGCGTGTGTGTGAGTGTGTAGTATTAGTTCTTTTTATCCTGTGTAAAAATGAATTAGAAAAAAAGATTGCTCAAAGTTAATGAAAATATTGAACACAACTTTGAATTATTGGTATGGGTAGTTGACTTACTTCAGCCAACTTTCTGAGTCAAAGCTGAAGGGCGTCATTTCCCAATTCTGGTTTATAAAGTCTCTTCCTCAGAATGGCTTCCTTCAAGAAGGGAAGCTGTCCAAAATAAGAAGAAGGGAGGAGTATTGAGTGGAAATGATGATTCATTACTGCAACTCCCAGCAATAGAATAATCCATTCACACAGCTCTTGGTCATCTGTTTTTCTATACCATTATGCTAATGAATCACTGCCATTTACTGCTTGAGGAGTAGCACCGTTCAACACCTGTAAGAAAGAAACGCTGTTTGAAAGTTGGCTTCTAGGTTAGAATGCCAATATGTTTTGTGACATGCCCTAGTTCCAAAAGCCTAGTAGCAGAAAGGACTACATTCATGTTCTAAACCTGAAGAGACAGCTTCTCTTAAGGAGGAACTGTGTTCTTCCTGCAAGTGTCTCACTGGAATGAGATCCCATGCATGCATCCCTGTCACTGTCAGGCAGAAGAGACCTGATTTGGCATTTGTCCGTATTGACTCTGGCTTATTTAAAATAGAGAAGTACCAAATAAAGAGATTGAACACTACCTTTGCATCTTACAGAGAATTTATCATATTTTGGTTTCACTCTCTTGGCTTTGAACTTTCCAAGATATTTTGGGCCAAGATAGTAATGACCTCTTTTCCTAATTAATCTTGGTCTGTAAGCTTGGTCTTCTGAAACTAATTCTAAAATCAGTCAATTATAAAAAATATATAATAAAAAATGAAATAATTTTGTCTCAGGAATATCACATTTAACTATATTAACCCAGCATTGTTTTGCTTAATGTTTTTGTTTCTTTATGCTGGCATGATAAGGATAACAAACTCCATGTTCAGGTCCTTTGCAGCTGATGCATGAGGTAGTTTGTCTCACTTTTTTGAATGTTTATTGAAGTATGATAATTCATTTTCGTTTCTCTAATGTATATGATTATTGCCTTAGTAGAGCTTTCTAGTAAAGAACGAGGTTATTGCCATTCAGATATCTGAAAATTCCATCTGCATGAAAGTAACTTTGAATGATAGGATTCTCTTTGAGAGTATAATTCAGTCCCTCCAAAAGAAATAAAGAGGCTTAGAATACAAATTGGGAGACAAGCACAAACACTAATAATGCTAGGGTAACCAAGTAGTCCTAGAATCTTTGTTTCCCAAGTCCCATGACCAATGGAAACAGTTCCCCAGAGAGAAGCACTGTCTCCAGTTAGACATAAAAAAGAGTAAATAATACAATAAAATTGTTAGGGATTAAATGGCAACTCAAATAATCTCTTTGCTTTTAGGTCAAGTACATTTGCTTTCTAAGCAAATGGAAAATAGGTCTTAGAAATATTATTTTAGCTAGTGTGGTATTTTTACTTAAAAACCATTTTAAGCCTAGTCATAGTTCCAGATGGCCAGTGTGGAAAGCACTCAACTCACTGTGAAGGGAAAACTAAAATTTATAGCTGGGAATTTCCTAGGATTTTGTTGTATTGTAGAAATTCAGAATAATGTAGAACCTCTAATATATCTGGATATGGTGCAGAGATATAGTAAATAGGCATGATATGGCTATGCTGTGACAAAAACAGTTTTACTCAACACACATTGTCAAGTGACATATGTATAAAAAACTGTCTCATCAACACTTGGTCACCCATAATTCACATGGGTTCTTTGTCAATTTAATAATTTCTTCATTTATGCTCTCTGGAGTGGATGCATTCTTTCAGAGAATATTAGTTAACAACAGTTAAAAAAAGATTAAAATATTGACTATTACCATGGGGATATTACTTCCTAATTTCTTGCTGTGGACTCTTGTTCCAGGGATGTTAAAAAATATGGATTTTTGTGGTTCTTGCTATTTGCTAAAAATCAGTGATAAGACAGTGGCACATAGGGATGCCTGGGTGGCTCAGTCAGTTAAGCTGCTGCCTTTGGCTCAGGTCATGATCCCGGGGTCCTGGGATTGAGTCCCTCATCAGGCTTCTTGCTCAGCGGGGAGCCTGCTTCTCTCTCCGCCTCTGCCTACCACTCTTCCTGCTTGTGCTCTTGCTCTCTCCCTTTCAAATAAATAAATAAATAAATAAATAAATAAATAAAATCTTTTTTTTTTAAAAAAGTGGCACATAAATTACAATAGTTCATCTAATTTTTTCTTTTTCTTATGATTTTCTTGGGGTCTACCATGTGTCTAAATTTTCTGTAATCACCTGTCATTCCAAGACATATTAAGGCCTTTAGTAAATTACCTTTGTGGATTATATCCAATCAAAACATAATGTTTCTTTATAGTCTGAGGTTTGATTTCACTGAATTTAATTAATATTTATTTAGTAGTAAATGCATGGATTTGCCAGGTGCCAGAGATACCACCTAGGTCCTACTAGGCCCTGTTAACTTGCTAAAATATAGAAATGGTGAGGACAAAAGGCTTTTGTGTCTTCACTATAGATGTCTTGATGGAGGTTATAGGGACCCACCAAATCTCTGAAATATTTTTGAGCTATGGGATCCTTAGCCTTGTAAACTATGGACTATTATTTTTCCTTCTCTGAGCCTCATGTTTATGTATAAACTGGAGATAACACCTATATTACATGGTGTTCTGAGGATTAAATTAATGTATTTAAAACACCTAGTGTCGTAACTGACAGAAGATGCTCCACAAAAGGCATTTATCCTATTACTAGTGTTCTTAGGAGGACCACCTTCATCTGGAAACACTGGAATTTAGAAAAGAGCATTATGGTTTGATTTGCTTGGAAGTCTTAGTGTTTACTGAGTCAGATTATGAAAGATCAGTGGGGCAGAAAGGACTATCACCAGCCCAAATCCCTCACAAAAAGAAAGGGGAATGAACCCTTTCCCAAATTCGAAGGCATTTGAGAAAACTAAATTACTAAACAGGAAAACTCCTGCTGAGAAGATGCAGAGATGTTCTTCCCTTTGGAGGACTGAGTGAAGGAACTCTGTTAATGCCAAATGAAAGAGTGCCACATTCTTACTTCACAGTGAGCTCCTGAGAATTATATATCATTCATTCATTCCACAAATATTGTATGAGTACCATGCAGGAGGTATTGTTTTGAGTGCTGAAAATAGAGAAGTGAAAAGACAACTGATAAAAAATCACTACAAACTTCCATTGTCGTAAAGAGAGAAAGACAATAAATATGGTCTGTAAATAATACATGAGGTTAAAAAAGAAGATTCAATGAGAGCTAGTGGGAGAATAAATCTGAGAAGAGGATAAGGAATGCTAGAGGTTGCAGCTTTAAATGGAGTAAGCCAGGGTAGGCTTCATGTCTCCTCTGAGACACTATTTGAAAGAAATGCAAAAATAAGCCATGTAGATAACCAGAATGAAGGGTACTATAAGGGAAGGAGAAAGTTAAGACTTTTTAGTTCAAAGACTTCGTGGTAAGAGCATACTAGGGTATTCCAGAACCAGAGTTGAAGACCGAGACCGCAGCAGGGTAAGCAAAAGGAAGAGTATAGGGAGAAATAATAGGAAACCAGATCACACAGGACTATGTAGACCTTGATAAGATTTGGTTTTTACTCGCAATTGTGTGAAGCCATTGGAAGACTTTGAGCAGATGAGTGTCATGCTTTGACTTTGTTTTTTAAGTCTTGCTGTAACTCCTGGGTGAGAATAAACTTTAGGGGAGGGGGAAGGGTACACAATGGGATTAGGAGCAATAATTAGGAGCTCTCTTAGGAAGACATTATTCCTTCTATTGAGGAAATTGTCCACTGTGTTAGCTGAGCTATCTGGATGGTCTTTATGTTATAGGTAGGACTATTCAGTGCTAGCAGGATACTTAATATTCTTGAGCCAGAGAGTTGCAACTTGCAGGAAACACTGCAGCCAACCTGTCCAGAGTCCTGGAGGGCCACACTGAGCAACAGTGATAGCAGAGGCTCCAATGCAAGCAGCTTCTGTCCCAGTCAGATTTAGGGAGCAATGCCGTGGTAGCTGCAGGAGGCAGGAGCACTGTACAGCTTCCATGGTATTGTGCATCATTCAGTGGCGGGGGGGCAGCCATAGGGAAAGCAGGGCCACAAGTGTGGCTGTGGCCTTTAGGCTGTACATCAGTGCCCCTGGTACCAGAGGTGAGGCCTAGAGTAGCTCCATGTTTGGATGTATTAGTATGGATGGTTTTAGAGTAAATGGGAACAGACATTTTGGCAGGGTGATCTTTTGTAATATTAACAAGTAATTTAGGCATCTGGGATTTACAGCATCAATTGCCTTAGGGAAGGAATGTTGCAGCAGAAACTCGGTAAAATTTCAAAAGTCCTATTTCCCCAAGAGAACTCAGGATAGAGAGAATGATCTGTGAGTCAGAACAAATCTTGCAACTCTCTGATGCTTTAGGTTTGGAGATGAGAAGTGGCAAAAGCGAAGCAAAGTGGGTAGTGCCTGTGGGTGTCTAAGAAAAGGGAGACCAGTTCTCTCCTTCACATAAGGAGATAGTATTCAGCATGAATGACCAAACCCTAGAGAAATTTGTGGGCATGTGATAGCAGAAGGGATTTTCCCCTCTTTTGCTGGGTAAAGCCCAGTGAAATGCTAAAACTCCTTAGAGAAAAGACCAGAGTGGTTTGTCTAGGCAGATGTGTGTGTGACATAGTCATGAATCATCTGTATTACAGCATGGGGCAGGAGCAGAATGAGTCAGAGAGTCCCAAAGGGATCAACAAATGAAGAATTTGAGAAGGAAAGAGAGAAAGAGAATGAGAAAATGAGGAGAGCCCTGATGAGCATTAATGAGCCCTACTGGGTCCTTTGCATGGGGATGAGAAAGAAGGCATCTGTGACCCATATGGGATAACCACTAAGGTCTATACAGGATGGTAGACATCTCAGAAAGTGATATCTAATGGTCTGGTTTCCTCCACTTCCCAGAACAAGAGACAACGTTGCTGCAAAAGGAACTGCATGGGGTTGGGAATGAATGTCAGGGACTTGTTGAAGTAGACATTGAATTTCTTGTACAATTCAGTTTTTGAATTGAGGCTTATACTTGTAATACATTTGTACTACCACTTCATTTTAACACTCAGAGTTAATAAGTATGGAAATAGGGCATTTCTTTTTTCTACCTGTTCATATCCACTACTTAGAAGCCCAAACCAGTCACTAATAAAAAAAAAACCAAACAAACAAACAATGAAATTGGCTGGATGCTTTAGGCAAAAATTTCTTAGATTATAATTTAGCCTTTAATATTTTTTCCCAATAGTAAAAAAAAAAAAAATTAAAAAAAGAGAGTGGGAGATGTGGGCAAGAAATGTGACTCCATTAAAGGCAGAGGGGAAGGCAAGAAGCACATGGATAAAGAAAGATGGCGATGCTGATGGGGAGGAATGAAATGAGGACACAGACTGTCCCAGAGTAGGGGGTCAGGTAGGAATTAGAGGAGAGCAAGTGAGGGAATTTATGCTGGAGTGCCCCCATCTTTGGTAAAGTGGAAGGCAAATCTGCAAACTGGAATGGGGTGGGCAGAGGTGGGCTAGGGGAAGTGGGTAGGGACCAAAGAAAGTGGAGGGAGCAAGGGCCACTCTGGAGACTGTGATGAAGTCAACAAGGAGAGAACATTTGCCAAGCAGCAGTGAAATCTCAGTTGAAATTAAATAATATGAATTTGTAATATGCCAAGGCAGATGTCTATTTCTTTCCTTAATCAATTTTTGCTTTGTTATAGTTGAGTTATTTAACTGATTTTGTCACATGAGGAAATGATTGTTCATTTTTCTCTTTCTTTTTATATATGCTTTTAAAACAAAATTATTTGTTTTGACTCATTGAAAGAGCATAAAATATAGGCCTTGGGAACTTTTCATATAGTTTTATTGGCTTTTATATATAATTTATATAGATCAATTTTAACTTCTAAATATATTTGGCATGTTATCTGTAAGACCTTGGGACAAAAACAGAGAGATGGAGAGAGGGAGAGAGAGAAGAAGGGAAAGGGAGTGGAAGAGAAGGGGTGAGAGATGAAGAGAATGGAGAAGCAGCATAGTCCAGGAATTTGGGGCATCCTACTCACAACTTTTCTCTTTCATATATAAATATGGCTGTGTCATTTTAAATGGCTAAGGATCCTTGAGTAAAGAAACATCTTTAAATTTCTACTGTCTCACCTTATTTTTTTTCAAACTATATAGCCTGTAAGAAATATTGACCAAGGGGTGTCTGTCTGGGTGGCTCAGTCATCAAGCGTCTGCCTTTGGCTAAGGTCATGATCCCAGGGTCCTGGGATCAAGCCCCACTTGGGCTCTCTGCTCAGCGGGAAGCCTGCTTCTCCCTCTCCCACTTCCCCTGCTTGTGTTCCCTCTCTCTCTCTGTCTTCTTTCCGTCAAATAAGTAAAATCCTAAAAAAAAAAAAAAAAAAAAAAAAAAAAAAAAAAAAAAAAAAGAAGGAAATTAGTATATGTGGTGCATAAGCGGGGCATTTGGAGTTAGATGGACCTGAGACGGATGCATAATAGGATTTCAATAAATAATATTACTGATAATTTTTAAGAGACTTCTCTTCTAAGGCCAGTACTCATATATAGTAGGAGTGGAGCCAAGAAAAGGAATCAGAAGTGGGAGTTGTACACTTAGTCGCTTGAGTACCACTCTGTGACTATTCATGAATATCAGGAGCTGGTGTACTCACTGTAAGAGGGACAGGCAATACATTAGCTGGAACTATGGGAAGAGAAAGTGGTAGATGCCCAAATCAATGCTAGGCAAAATAAAGAAGCAAGCAGAATTTATTTATTTATTATTTATTTATTTACTTGACAGAGAGAGAGATCACAAGTTGGCAAAGAGGCAGGCAGAGAGGGGGAGGCAGGCTCCCCACTGAGCAGAGAGCCCAATGTGGGGCTCCATCCTAGGACACTGAGACCACGACCCGAGCCGTAGGCAGAGGCTTATTAACCCACTGAGCCACCCAGGCGCCCCAAGCAGAATTTATTATTGACAGACTTTTATTACAACAAGACTTCCCTGTGAAATGAAAAGGAAAAAAGGTAGAAAGAAAAAAAGAGGAAGGAGTAAAGGAGAGAAGAAAGACTAGGAGGGAGAGAGGAAGAGAGGATAGGAGAGAGGGAGGGAGGGAAGAAAAATTTTTTGTCTTAACCGCAGTTACCCTACTTAAACCTTCACCTCATCATACTCCCAGAATCCACAGATTGTTGCCTTTCAGTCCTTCAGTTTTCTGTGAAACTTAATGGCAACCAAGATTTCTGTGCTTTTACAGCATGTTAATGGGGAACGTTTGTCTCTAGGCTGAACTTTCCTCCCTTACCTTACTCCAGCACATTACTTTTATCTTACTTGCAGAACCTGATTTAGGAAAATTTGGCTTATCTTCACCCATATTTGTAAGGATGGAGAAAAAGGAATTTTAATACCATTTTGCAACCTTACTCATGGAGTCATATTTTAGACAGATAGAAAGGCGGCCTAACAGAAGTTCAGTATGCCCTATTTCCTCTGTGCTTACTCCTGCTCTGTTCATTTCACAGTCTTGCCACGCTCTCTGTCTTTGTGCAGCTTGCTTTCGTTTGAAAGCAAAATAGATATGGAAGCTCAGGCTTTCGTAAGTCATGACTCTACACAGAGAAGACTTTTGACCTGGAAAATCCATCACGCACATATGTTTTCTAAACTCACCGGAACCTTGACAGGGAGACGGCAAGCCTCTGGAAACTTTACTGGAAACAAAACACAGCTCCCCAGTAGAGCCTTCTTCTGTGAAAAGAAGTCTGCAAGACACCTTGTGAGCACATACTCATGTCTAGTATGTAAATAAATTATACATAATAAGTTTTCAGAGGGCTGTTAGCTTTTCTCAAATCCAATAAAAGCTGTCTCCCTCTTGCACTGGGCACAAATGATGAGATTCCTTGGAAGTTTTCCAGATAAACTCTTTTGGAATTATTGGAAAGGCTTTCATGGCATTAATAATGCCTCCCATTAATTCCAGGAAAGGCATTTCCCACCTACTTCTCAATTGGCTAATCCCAAGAAACACTTTTTTTTTTCTGAAAAAATGTATCTAATTTAACTCATATCTCTAAATAGCAGCACATAAAATTGTAGGTAAGGAAAAAATGAAACAAGATGGGATCCAGAAGAATGCAAACCATAAGAGACTCTTAATCTCACAAAACAAACTGAGGGTTGCTGGAGGGGAGGGGAGGAAGAGGGTGGCTGGGTTATGGACATTGGGGAGGGTATGTGCTATAATGAGTGCTGTGAAATGTGTAAGACTGATGATTCACAGACCTGTACTCCTGGGGCAAATAATTCATTATATATTAATGAAAAATTGCTTGTGATATAGTAAATAAAAGAAAAAGTAGTCTATGCCATGATCATGCTTATTTAAAATTCTGCATAAATTGGGATGACA
This sequence comes from Mellivora capensis, assembly GCA_004024625.1. NCBI lineage: Eukaryota > Metazoa > Chordata > Mammalia > Carnivora > Mustelidae > Mellivora > Mellivora capensis. The sequence continues at coordinate 17,229 of PISX010029639.1, forward strand.
AGGATTAGAAAAAAGGATGGCAAGTCACTTGTGATATATAGAAGGTTTTCAATAAGCATTGGTGAGTGAACTATTAATGCACATCACAAAAAATCATTGAATTATTAGAGTAGTGGAATGTTTAGTAAAATTGTTCAATTTTCTTTTGAATATTATGTTTATTCAGTAAGTTTTTAAAACATCAATTGACTATGGGGCACCTGGGTGGCACAGTTGGTTAAGTAACCAACTATTTGTTTTGGCTCTGGTCATAATCTCGGGGTCACGAGAACAAGCCCCAAGTCACCCAAGTCAGGCTCTGTGCTCAGGGCAGTGTCTGCTTGAGATTCTCCTCCTCTTCCTCTTCCTTTGACTCCTCCCCCAACCCCACTCATGCACAGACAAGCATGCTCTCTCTGTCTCTCAAATAAAGAGTCTTTTAAAAAGTCAATTTGTTCTATGAAATTGCTATTAAAGCCCTCGATCTTCTTTATAACCGCCCTCAACCATCCTGCCACTGAACTGTTTCCATCCTTCTCATCAGTCTCTGGTGATATAAAAAAAGATACAAGTACTATTAATATAGTGATTATTCAGCTGATGCAAGACAGAATACTAGGAATTTGTTACTGCATTCGCAAATTCAACATTGGCCAGTAATTAAGGGACTATGTGATGTGTTCTTAAATAGGTAATTTAATACTGGTGCTTGAATTTTAACTTTTATAGATATGTTCCATCTTTTGGCCTCAAATGAAGGTGAATACCTGGAGAAATAATACTTGAAGAATCCTTGGTCATTTGTACAACACCATGAATAGTTGGGTAAGGGAGAGGAATAGAGCAAGGGATTGGAGGGGCAAGTGCATCTGGGACAGGGCATGTGAAGAGAGAAAGTAGCAAAGAAAGGAGAGACCAAATAACTCCTTCTCAGGTTCTTCCCAAACCTTGCCCTGCTGTCCAAGAGCAAGCTTCATGACTGTGTTGCAGCTGGGATTGTGGAAGTTGCTGCTGCCATGTTCAGTTGTTGAGAAAGTGACTGAGATTTATGGCTTCATAGTGAAGACAGTCATGTCCAAGCTGCCTTGTGGGCTGAGGGATTCCTGAGCCAGTAGTGAGTCTATTTAGGGATTAGAACTTCACATTTTCAGATGAGATTTGTAGTCATAATATAAAGGGGGATCATGGTACATTTAACAGTTGTTTAAGAAAGTATTAGGATAACATTAAGATCAAATGTCAGAGCTTTTAAGTTTTCTGTTATAGATTATGAATCTGCAGATTTCAGCCATTCACTTTCAATAACAAAATAAATATCTTTGATATTAACTGCAAGTTTTGGACTGTGCATTGATACCCAGTCTGTGCATTGATACCCAGTCTCCAAGCAATCCAGATTGTTTTCTTTTAGGAATCGTTAATCTGTACTTTCTTTTCAATGATGAACATTTTACTTTAAACAACAATCTGTTGACTTTACTTACTTGTGAGAAATTCATACTTACCTGTTTAATTATGTAACTGACCCTTGTTTGAAGTAATTAGGAATGAGATTCAGAACTCACTCATCGGGGCACCTGGGTGGCTCAGTGGGTTAAAACCTCTGCCTTCAGCTCCAGTCGTGGTCCCAGGGTCCTGGGATCGAGCCCCGCATTGGGCTCTGTGCTCACCAGGGAGCCTGCTTCCTCTTCTCTCTCTGCCTGCCTCTCTGCCTACTTGTGATCTCTATCTGTCAAATAAATAAATAAAATCTTAAAAAAAAAAAAAAAGAGGCTGTGGGAGCAAGATGG